>JAVRKA010001148.1:0-24383 GCA_034508555.1 Venustoraphidia nigricollis | reverse complement strand
ATCGGCACCTATATCTGAAATGCCTATCGGCACCTATTTTTGAAATGCCTATCGGAAACTACAACTGAAATGCCTATCAGCACCTATATTTGAAATGCCTATCGGCAACCATATTTGGAATGCCTATCGGCACCTATATTTGAAATGCCTATCGGCTTCTATATCTAAAATGCCTAGCGGTACCTATTTTTAAAATGCCAATCGGCAACTATATCTGAAGTGCCTATCGGCACCTATATCTAAAATGCCTATTGGCACCTATTTTTGAAATGCCTATCGAAAACTACATCTGAAATGCCTATCAGCACCTATATTTGAAATGCCTATCAGCAACCACATCAGAAAACCCTATCGGCACCTATATCTGAAATGCCTTTCGGCATTTATATCTGAAATGCCTATCGACACCTATATTTGAAATGCCTATCAACACCTATATTTTAAATGCCTATCGGCAACTATATCTGATAAGCTTATCGGCACCTATATCTGAAATGCCTATCGGCACCTTTTTTTGAAATGCCTATCGGAAACTACATCTAAAATGCCTATCGGCACCTATTTTTAAAATGCCAATCGGCAACTATATCTGAAATGCCTATCATCACCTATATCTGAAATGCCTATCGGCACCAATTTTTGAAATGCCTATCGGAAACTACATCTGAAATGCCTATCAGCACCTATATTTGAAATGCCTATCGGCAACCATGTCTGGAATGCTTATCGGCACCTATATTTGAAATGCCTATCGGCTTCTATATCTGAAATGCCTATCGCCACCTATTTTTAAAATGCCAATCGGCAACTATATCTGAAATGCCTATCGGCACCTATATCTGAGATGCCTATCGGCATCTATTTTTGAAATGCCTATC
This sequence comes from Venustoraphidia nigricollis, assembly GCA_034508555.1. Lineage (NCBI taxonomy): Eukaryota > Metazoa > Arthropoda > Insecta > Raphidioptera > Raphidiidae > Venustoraphidia > Venustoraphidia nigricollis. Next base: position 23,505 of record JAVRKA010001148.1, on the reverse strand, counting down.
GAAAACTACATCTGAAATGCCTAACAGCACCTATATTTGAAATGCCTATCGGCAACCATATCTGGAATGCCTATCGGCACCTTTATTTGAAATGCCTATCGGCTTCTATATCTGAAATGCCTATCGGCACGTATTTTTAAGATGGCTATCGGCAACTATATCTGAAATGCCTATAGGCACCTATATCTGAAATGCCTATCAGCACCTATTTTTGAAATGCCTATCGGAAACTACATCTGAAATGCCTATCAGCACCTATATTTGAAATGCCTATCGGCAACCATATCTGGAATACTTATCGGCACCTATATTTGAAATGCCTATCGGCTTCTATATCTGAAATGCCTATCGGCACCTATTTTTAAGACGCCTATCGGAAACTACATCTGAAATGCCTATCAGCACCTATATTTGAAATGCCTAACGGCAACCATATCTGGAACGCCTATCGGCACCTATATTTGAAATGCCTATCGGCTTCTATATCTGAAATGCCTATCGGCACCTATTTTTAAAATGGCTATCGGCAACTATACCTGAAATGCCTATCGGCACCTTTATCTGAAATGCCTATCGGCACCTATTTTTGAAATGCCTATCGGAAACTAAATCTGAAATGCCCATCAGCACCTATATTTGAAATGCCTATCGGCAACCATATCTGAAATGCCTATCGGCACCTATATTTGAAATGCCTATCGGCTTCTATATCTGAAATGCCTATCGGCACCTATTTTTAAAATGCCAATCGGCAACTATATCTGAAATGCCTATCGGCACCTATATCTGAAATGCCTATCGGCACCTATTTTTGAAATGCCTATCGGAAACTACAACTGAAATGCCTATCAGCACCTATATTTGAAATGCCTATCGGCAACCATATTTGGAATGCCTATCGGCACCTATATTTGAAATGCCTATCGGCTTCTATATCTAAAATGCCTAGCGGCACCTATTTTTAAAATGCCAATCGGCAACTATATCTGAAATGCCTATCGGCACCTATATCTGAAATGCCTATCGGCACCTATTTTTGAAATGCCTATCGGAAACTACAACTGAAATGCCTATCAGCACCTATATTTGAAATGCCTATCGGCAACCATATTTGGAATGCCTATCGGCACCTATATTTGAAATGCCTATCGGCTTCTATATCTAAAATGCCTAGCGGCACCTATTTTTAAAATGCCAATCGGCAACTATATCTGAAGTGCCTATCGGCACCTATATCTAAAATGCCTATTGGCACCTATTTTTGAAATGCCTAACGAAAACTACATCTGAAATGCCTATCAGCACCTATATTTGAAATGCCTATCAGCACCTATATTTGAAATGCCTATCGGCAACCACATCAGAAATGCCTATCGGCACCTATATCTGAAATGCCTTTCGTCATTTATATCTGAAATGCCTATCGACACCTATATTTGAAATGCCTATCAACACCTATATTTTAAATGCCTATCGGCAACTATATCTGATAAGCTTATCGGCACCTATATCTGAAATGCCTATCGGCACCTATTTTTGAAATGCCTATCGGAAACTAAATCTAAAATGCCTATCGGCACCTATTTTTAAAATGCCAATCGGCAACTATATCTGAAATGTCTATCGGCACCTATATCTGAAATGCCAATCGGCACCAATTTTTTAATGCCTATCGGAAACTACATCTGAAATGCCTATCAGCACCTATATTTGAAATGCCTATCGGCAACCATATCTGAAATGCCTATCGACACCTATATTTGAAATACCTATCGGCTTCTATATCTAAAATGCCTATCGGCACCTATTTTTAAAATGCCAATCGGCAACTTTATCTGAAATGCCTATCGGCACCTATATCTAAAATGCCAATCGGCACCAACTTTTGAAATGCCTATCGGAAACTACATCTAAAAAGCCTATCAGCACCTATATTTAAAATGCCTATCGGCAACCATATCTGGAATGCTTATCGGCACCTATATTTGAAATGCCTATCGACTTCTATATCTGAAATGCCTATCGGCACCTATTTTTAAAATGCCAATCTGCAACTATATCTGAAATGCCTATCGGCACCTATATCTGAAATGCCTATCGGTACCTATTTTTGAAATGCCTGTCGGAAACTACATCTGAAATGCCTATCAGCACCTATATTTAAAATGCCTATCGGCAACCATATCTGGAATGCCTATCGGCACCTATATTTGAAATGCCTATCGGCTTCTATATCTGAAATGCCTATCGGCACCTATTTTTAAAATGGCTATCGGCAACTATATCTGAAATGCCTATCGGCACCTATATCTGAAATGCCTATTGGCACCTATTTTTGAAATGCCTATCGGAAACTACATCTAAAATGCCTATCTGCACCTATATTTGAAATGCCTATCCGCAACCATATCTGGAATGCCTATCGGCACCTATATTTGAAATGCCTATCGGCTTCTATATCTAAAATTCCTATCGGCACCTATTTTTAAAATGCCTATCGGAAACTACATCTGAAATGCCTATCAGCACCTATATTTGAAATGCCTATCTGCAACCATATCTGGAATGCCTATCGGCACTTATATTTGAAATGCCTATCGGCTTCTATATCTGAAATGCCTATCGGCACCTATTTTTAAAATGGCTATCGGCAACTATATCTGAAATGCCTATCGGCACCTATATCTGAAATGCCTTTCGGCACCTATTTTTGAAATGCCTTTCGGAAACTACATCTGAAATGCCTATCAGCACCTATATTTGAAATGCCTATCGGCAACCATATCTGGAATGCCTATCGGCACCTATATTTGAAATGCCTATCGGCTTCTATATCTGAAATGCCTATAGCCACCTATTTTTAAAATGCCAATCGGCAACTATATCTGAAATGCCTATCGGCACCTATATCTGAAATGCCTATCGGCACCTATTTTTGAAATGCCTATCGGAAACTACAACTGAAATGCCTATCAGCACCTATATTTGAAATGCCTATCAGCAACCATATTTGGAATGCCTATCGGCACCTATATTTGAAATGCCTATCGGCTTCTATATCTGAAATGCCTAGCGGCACCTATTTTTAAAATGCCAATCGGCAACTATATCTGAAGTGCCTATCGGCACCTATATCTGAAATGCCTATCGGCACCTATTTTTGAAATGCCTATCGAAAACTACATCTGAAATGCCTATCAGCACCTATATTTGAAATGCCTTTAGGCAACCACATCAGAAATGCCTATCGGCATTTATATCTGAAATGCCTTCCGGCATTTATATCTGAAATGCCTACCGACACCTATATTTGAAATGCCTATCGGCACCTATATTTTAAATGCCTATCGGCAACTATATCTGATATGCCTATCGGCACCTATATCTAAAATGCCTATCGGCACCTATTTTTGAAATGCCTATCGGAAACTACATCTGAAATGCCTATCAGCACCTATATTTGAAATGCCTATCGGCAACCATATCTGAAATGCCTATCGACACCTATATTTGAAATGCCTATCGGCAACCATATCTGAAATGCCTATCAACACCTATATTTGAAATACCTATCGGCTTCTATGTCTGAGATGCCTATCGGCACCTATTTTTAAAATGCCAATCGGCAACTATATCTGAAATGCCTATCGGCACCTATATCTGAAATGCCTATCGGTACCTATTTTTGAAATGCCTATCGGAAACTACATCTGAAATGCCTATCAGCACATATTTGAAATGCCTATCGGCAACCATATCTGGAATGCCTATCGGCACATATATTTGAAATGCCTATCGGCTTGTATATCTGAAATGCCTGTCGGCACCTATTTTTAAAATGCCATTCGGCAACTATATCTGAAATGCCTATCGGCACCTATATCTGAAATGCCTATCGGCACCAATTTTTGAAAAGCCTATCGGAAAATACATCTGGAATGCCTATCAGCACCTATATTTAAAATGCCTATCGGCAACCATATCTGGAATGCCTATCGGCACCTATATTTGAAATGCCTATCGGCTTCTATATCTGAAATGCCTATCGACACCTATTTTTAAAATGCCAATCGGCAACTATATCTGAAATGCCTATCAGCACCTATATCTGAAATGCCTATCGGCACCTATTTTTAAAATGCCTATCGGAAACTACATCTGAAATGCCTATCAGCACCTATATTTGAAATGCCTATCGGCAACCATATCTGAAATGCCTATCGACACCTATATTTGAAATGCCTATCAACACCTATATTTTAAATGCCTATCGGCAACTATACCTGATAAGCCTATCGGCACCTATATCTGAAATGCCTATCGGCACCTATTTTTGAAATGCCTATCGGAAACTACATCTAAAATGCCTATCGGCACCTATTTTTAAAATGCCAATCGGCAACTATATCTGAAATGCCTATCGGCACCTATATCTGAAATGCCTTTCGGCACCTATTTTTGAAATGCCTATCGGAAACTACATCTGAAATGCCTATCAGCACCTATATTTGAAATGCCTATCGGCAACCATAACTGAAATGCCTATCGACACCTATATTTGAAATACCTATCGGCTTCTATATCTGAAATGCCTATCGGCACCTATTTTTAAAATGCCAATCGGCAACTATATCTGAAATGCCCATCGGCACCTATATCTGAAATGCCAATCGGCACCAATTTTTTAATGCCTATCGGAAACTACATCTGAAATGCCTATCAGCACCTATATTTAAAATGCCTATCGGCAACCATATCTGGAATGCCTATCGGCACCTATATTTGAAATGCCTATCGGCTTCTATATCTGAAATGCCTACCGATACCTATTTTTAAAATGCCAATTGGCAACTATATCTGAAATGCCTATCGGCACCTATATCTGAAATGCCTATCGGCACCTATTTTTAAAATGCCAATCGGTAACTATATCTGAAATGCCCATCGGCACCTATATCTGAAATGCCAATCGGCACCAATTTTTTAATGCCTATTGGAAACTATATCTGAAATGCCTATCAGCACCTATATTTAAAATGCCTATCGGCAACCATATCTGGAATGCCTATCGGCACCTATATTTGAAATGCCTATCGGCTGCTATATCTGAAATGCCTATCGGCACCTATTTTTAAAATGGCTATCGGCAACTATATCTGAAATGCCTATCGGCACCTATATCTGAAATGCCTATCGGCACCTATTTTTGAAATGCCTATCGGAAACTACATCTGAAATGCCTATCTGCACCTATATTTGAAATGCCTATCGGCAACCATATATGGAATGCCTATCGGCACCTATATTTGAAATGCCTATCGGCTTCTATATCTAAAATTCCTATCGGCACCTATTTTTAAAATGCCTATCGGAAACTACATCTGAAATGCCTATCAGCACCTATATTTGAAATGCCTATCTGCAACCATATCTGGAATGCCTATCGGCACTTATATTTGAAATGCCTATCGGCTTCTATATCTGAAATGCCTATCGGCACCTATTTTTAAAATGGCTATCGGCAACTATATCTGAAATGCCTATCGGCACCTATATCTGAAATGCCTATCGGCACCTATTTTTGAAATGCCTATCGGAAACTACATCTGAAATGCCTATCAGCACCTATATTTGAAATGCCTATCGGCAACCATATCTGGAATGCCTATCGGCACCTATATTTGAAATGCCTATCGGCTTCTATATCTGAAATGCCTATCGGCACCTATTTTTAAAATGCCAGTCGGCAACTATATCTGAAATGCCTATCGGCACCTATATCTGAAATGCCTATCGGCACCTATTTTTGAAATGCCTATCGGAAACTACAACTGAAATGCCTATCAGCACCTATATTTGAAATGCCTATCGGCAACCATATTTGGAATGCCTATCGGCACCTATATTTGAAATGCCTATCGGCTTCTATATCTGAAATGCCTAGCGGCACCTATTTTTAAAATGCCAATCGGCAACAATATCTCAAGTGCCTATCGGCACCTATATCTCAAATGCCTATCGGCACCTATTTTTGAAATGCCTATCGAAAACTACATCTGAAATGCCTATCAGCACCTATATTTGAAATGCCTATCGGCAACCACATCAGGAATGCCTATCGGCACCTATATCTGAAATGCCTTTCGGCATTTATATCTGAAATGCCTACCGACACCTATATTTGAAATGCCTATCGGCACCTATATTTTAAATGCCTATCGGCAACTATATCTGATATGCCTATCGGCACCTATATCTGAAATGCCTATAGGCACCTATTTTTGAAATGCCTATCGGAAACTACATCTAAAATGCATATCGGCACCAATTTTTAAAATGCCAATCGGCAACTATATCTGATATGCCTTTCGGCACCTATATCTGAAATGCCTATCGGCACCTATTTTTGAAATGCCTAACGGAAACTACATCTGAAATGCCTATCAGCACCTATATTTGAAATGCCTATCGGCAACCATATCTGAAATGCCTATCAACACCTATATTTGAAATACCTATCGGCTTCTATATCTGAGATGCCTATCGGCACCTATTTTTAAAATGACAATCGGCAACTATATCTGAAATGCCTATCGGCACCTATATCTGAAATGTCAATCGGCACCAATTTTTGAAATGCCTATCGGAAACTACTTCTGAAATGCCTATCAGCACCTATATTTGAAATGCCTATCGGCAACCATATCTGAAATGCCTATCGACACCTATATTTGAAATACCTATCGGCTTCTATATCTGAAATGCCTATCGGCACCTATTTTTAAAATGCCAATCGGCAACTATATCTGAAATCCCTATCTACACCTATATCTAAAATGCCATTCGGCACCAATTTTTGAAATGCCTATCGGAAACTACATCTGAAATGCCTATCAGCACCTATATTTGAAATGCCTATCGACAACCATATCTGGAATGCCTATCGGCACCTATATTTGAAATGCCTATCGGCTTCTATATCTGAAATGCCTATCGACACCTATTTTTAAAATGCCAATTGGCAACTATATCTGAAATGCCTATCGGCACCTATATCTGAAATGCCTATCGGGACCTATTTTTGAAATGCCTATCGGAAACTACATCTGAAATGCCTATCAGCACTTATATTTGAAATGCCTATCGGCAACCATATCTGGAATGCCTATCGGCACCTATAATTGAAATGCCTATCGGCTTGTATATCTGAAATGCCTGTCGGCACCTATTTTTAAAATGCCAATCGGCAACTATATCTGAAATGCCTATCGGCACCTATATCTGAAATGCCTATCGGCACCAATTTTTGAAATGCCTATCGGAAAATACATCTGGAATGCCTATCAGCACCTATATTTGAAATGCCTATCGGCAACCATATCTGGAATGCCTATCGGCACCTATATTTGAAATGCCTATCGGCTTCTATATCTGAAATGCCTATCGACACCTATTTTTAAAATGCCAATCGGCAACTATATCTGAAATGCCTATCAACACCTATATCTGAAATGCCTATCGGCACCTATTTTTAAAATGCCTATCGGAAACTACATCTAAAATGCCTATCAGCACCTATATTTGAAATGCCTATCGGCAACCATATCTGGAATGCTTATCGGCACCTATATTTGAAATGCCTATCGGCTTCTATATCTTAAATGCCTATCGGCACCTATTTTTTAAATGCCAATCGGCAACTATATCTGAAATGCCTATCGACACCGATATCTGAAATGCCTATCGGCACCTATTTTTGAAATGCCTATCGAAAACTACATCTGAAATGCCTATCAGCACCTATATTTGAAATGCCTATCGGCAACCATATCTGGAATGCCTATCGGCACCTATATTTGAAATGCCTATCGGCTTCTATATCTGAAATAGCTATCGGCACCTATTTTTAAAATAGCTATCGGCAACTATATCTGAAATGCCTATCGGCACCTATATCTGAAATGCTTATCGGCACCTATTTTTGAAATGCCTATCGGAAACTACATCTGAAATGCCTATCAGCACCTATATTTGAAATGCCTATCGGCAACCATATCTGGAATGCTTATCGGCACCTATATTTAAAATGCCTATCGGCTTCTATATCTGAAATGCCTATCGGCACCTATTTTTAAAATGCCAATCGGCAACTATATCTGAAATGCCTATCGGCACCTATATCTAAAATGCCAATCGGCACCAATTTTTGAAATGCCTATCGGAAACTACATCTGAAATGCCTATCAGCACCTATATTTGAAATGCCTATCGGCAATTATATCTGGAATGCCTATCGGCACTTATATTTGAAATGCCTATAGGCTTCTTTATCTATAATGCCGATCGACACCTATTTTTAAAATGCCAATTGGCAACTATATCTGAAATGCCTATCGGCACCTATATCTAAAATGCCTATCGGTACCTATTTTTGGAATGCCTATCGGAAACTACATCTGAAATGCCTATCAGTACCTATATTTGAAATGCCTATCGGCAACCATATCTGGAATGCTTATCGGCACCTATATTTGAAATGCCTATTGGCTTCTATATCTGAAATGCCAATCGGCACCTATTTTTAAAATGCCAATCGGCAACTATATCTGAAATGCCTATCGGCACCTATATCTGAAATGCTTATCGGCACCTATTTTTGAAATGTCTTTCGGAAACTACATCTGAAATGCCTATCTGCTCCTATATTTGAAATGCCTATCGGCAACCATTCTGAAATGCCTATCGACACCTATTTTTAAAATGCCAATCGGCAACTATATCTGAAATGTCTATCGGCACCCATAACTGAAATGCCTATCGGCACCTATTTTTGAAGTGCTTATCGGAAACTACATCTTAAATGCCTATCAGCACCTATATTTAAAATGCTTATCGGCAACCATATCTGAAATGCCTATCGACACCAATATTTGAAATACCTATCGGCTTCTATATCTGAAATGCCTATCGGCACCTATTTTTAAAATGCCAATCGGTAAATATATCTGAAATGCCTATCGGCACCTATATCTGAAATGCCTATCGACACCTATTTTTGAAATGCCTATCGGCTTCTATATCTGAAATGCCTATCGACACCTATTTTTGAAATGCCTATCGGAAACTACATCTGAAATGCCTATCAGCACCTATATTTGAAATGCCTATAGGCAACCATATCTGAAATGCCTATCGACACCTATATTTGAAATACCTATCGGCTTCTATATCTGAAATGCCTATCAACACCTATTTTTAAAATGCTAATCGGCAACTATATCTGAAATGCCTATCGGAACCTATATCTGAAATGCCTATCGGTACGAATTTTTGAAATGCCTATCGGAAACTACATCTGAAATGCCTATCAGTACCTATATTTGAAATGCCTATCGGCAACCATATCTGAAATGCTTATCGGCACCTATATTTGAAATGCCTATCGGCTTCTATATCTGAAATGCCAATCGGCACCTATTTTTAAAATGCCAATCGGCAACTATATCTGAAATGCTTATCGGCACCTATATCTGAAATGCCTATCGGCACCAATTTTTGAAATGCCTATCGGAAACTACATCTGAAATGCCTATTAGCACCTACATTTGAAATGCCTATAGGCAACCATATCTGAAATGCCTATCGACACCTATATTTGAAATACCTATCGGCTTCTATATCTGAAATGCCTATCGGCACCTATTTTTTAAAATGCCAGTCGGCAACTATATCTGAAATGCCTATCGGCACCTATATCTAAAATGCCAATCGGCACCAATTTTTGAAATGCCTATCGGAAACTACATCTGAAATGCCTATCAGCACCTATATTTAAAATGCCTATCGGCAACCATATCTGGAATGCCTATCGGCACCTATTTTTGAAATGCCTATCGGAAACAACATCTGAAATGCCTATCAGCACCTATATTTGAAATGCCTATCGGCAATTATATCTGGAATGCCTATCGGCACCTATAATTGAAATGCCTATAGGCTTCTATATCTGAAATGCCTATCGACACCTATTTTTAAAATGCCAATTGGCAACTATATCTGAAATGCCTATCGGCACCTATATCTGAAATGCTTATCGGTACCTATTTTTGAAATGCCTATCGGAAACTACATCTGAAATGCCTATCAGCACCCATATTTAAAATGCCTATCGGCAACCATATCTGGAATGCCTATTGGCACCTATTTTTGAAATGCCTATCGGAAAAAACATCTAAAATGCCTATCAGTACCTATATTTGAAATGCCTATCGGCAACCATATCTGGAATGCTTATCGGCACCTATATTTGAAATGCCTATCGGCTTCTATATCTGAAATGCCAATCGGCACCTATTTTTAAAATGCCAATCGGCAACTATATCTGAAATGCTTATCGGCACCTATATCTGAAATGCCTATCGGCACCAATTTTTGAAATGCCTATCGGAAACTACATCTGAAATGTCTATTAGCACTTATATTTGAAATGCCTATCGGCAACCATATCTGGAATGCCTATCGGCACATATATTTGAAATGCCTATCGCCTTCTATATCTGAAATGCCTATCGGAACCTATTTTTAAAATGGCTCTCGGCAACTAAATCTGAAATGCCTATCGGCACCTATATCTGAAATGCCTATTGGCACCTATTTTTGAAATGCCTATCGGAAACTACATCTGAAATGCCTATCAGCACCTATATTTGAAATGCCTATCGGCAACCATATCTGGAATGCCTATCGGCACCTATATTTGAAATGCCTATCGGCTTCTATATCTGAAATGCCTATCGGCACCTATTTTTAAAATGCCTATCGGCACCTATATCTGAAATGCCTATCGGCACCTATTTTTGAAATGCCTATCGGAAACTACATCTGAAATGCCTATCAGCACCTATATTTGAAATGCCTATCGGCAACCATATCTGGAATGCCTATCGGCACCTATATTTGAAATGCCTATCGGCTTCTATATCTGAAATGCCTAGCGGCACCTATTTTTAAAATGCCAATCGGCAACTATAACTGAAGTGCCTATCGGCACCTATATTGAAATGCCTATCGGCACCTATTTTTGAAATGCCTATCGAAAACTACATCTGAAATGCCTATCAGCACCTATATTTAAAATGCCTATCGGCAACCACATCAAAAATGCCTATCGGCACCTATATCTGAAATGCCTTTCGGCATTTATATCTGAAATGCCTATCGACACCTATATTTGAAATGCCTATCGGCACCTATATTTTAAATGCCTATCGGCAACTATATCTGATATGCCTATCGGCACCTATATCTGAAATGCCTATCGGCACCTATTTTTGAAATGCCTATCGGAAACTACAACTAAAATGCCTATCGGCACCTATTTTTAAAATGCCAATCGGCAACTATATCTGAAATGCCTATCGGCACCTATATCTGAAATGCCTATCGGCACCTATTTTTGAAATGCCTATCGGAAACTACATCTGAAATGCCTATCAGCACCTATATTTGAAATGCCTATCGGCAACCATATCTGAAATGCCTATCGACACCTATATTTGAAATACCTATCGGCTTCTATATCTGAAATGCCTATCGGCACCTATTTTTAAAATGCCAATCGGCAACTATATCTGAAATCCCTATCGGCACCTATATCTAAAATGCCATTCGGCACCGATTTTTGAAATGCCTATCGGAAACTACATCTGAAATGCCTATCAGCACCTATATTTGAAATGCCTATCGACAACCATATCTGGAATGCCTATCGGCACCTATATTTGAAATGCCTATCGGCTTCTATATCTGAAATGCCTATCGACACCTATTTTTAAAATGCCAATTGGCAACTATATTTGAAATGCCTATCGGCACCTATATCTGAAATGCCTATCGGTACCTATTTTTGAAATGCCTATCGGAAACTACATCTGAAATGCCTATCAGCACTTATATTTGAAATGCCTATCGGCAACCATATCTGGAATGCCTATCGGCACCTATAATTATTGAAATGCCTATCGGCTTGTATATCTGAAATGCCTGTCGGCACCTATTTTTAAAATGCCAATCGGCAACTATACCTGAAATGCCTATCGGCACCTATATCTGAAATGCCTATCGGTACCAATTTTTGAAATGCCTATCGGAAAATACATCTGGAATGCCTATCAGCACTTATATTTGAAATGCCTATCGGCAACCATATCTGGAATGCCTATCGGCACCTATATTTGAAATGCCTATCGGCTTTTATATCTGAAATGCCTATCGACACCTATTTTGAAAATGCCAATCGGCAACTATATCTGAAATGCCTATCAGCACCTATATCTGAAATGCCTATCGGCACCTATTTTTAAAATGCCTATCGGAAACTACATCTAAAATGCCTATCAGCACCTATATTTGAAATGCCTATCGGCAACCATATCTGGAATGCTTATCGGCACCTATATTTGAAATGCCTATCGGCTTCTATATCTTAAATGCCTATCGGCACCTATTTTTTAAATGCCAATCGGCAACTATATCTGAAATGCCTATCGGCACCTATATCTGAAATGCCCATCGGCACCTATTTTTGAAATGCCTATCGAAAACTACATCTGAAATGCCTATCAGCACCTATATTTGAAATGCCTATCGGCACCTATATTTGAAATGCCTATCGGCTTCTATATCTGAAATGCCTATCGGCACCTATTTTTAAAATGCCTATTGGCACCTATATCTGAAATGCCTATCGGCACCTATTTTTGAAATGCCTATCGGAAACTACATCTGAAATGCCTATCAGCACCTATATTTGAAATGCCTATCGACACCTATATTTGAAATACCTATCGGCTTCTATATCTTAAATGCCTATCGGCACCTATTTTTAAAATGCCAATCGGCAACTATATCTGAAATGCCTATCGGAACCTATATCTGAAATGCCAATCGGCACCAATTTTTGAAATGCCTATCGGAAAATACATCTGAAATGCCTATCAGCACCTATATTTGAAATGCCTATAGGCAACCATATCTGAAATGCCTATCGACACCTATATTTGAAATACCTATCGGCTTCTATATCTGAAATGCCTATCGGCACCTATTTTTTAAAATGCCAGTCGGCAACTATATCTGAAATGCCTATCGGCACCTATATCTAAAATAAAAATCGGCACCAATTTTTGAAATGCCTATCGGAAACTACATCTGAAATGCTTATCAGCACCTATATTTAAAATGCCTATCGGCAACCATATCTGGAATGCCTATCGGCACCTATTTTTGAAATGCCTATCGGAAACGACATCTGAAATGCCTATCAGCACCTATATTTGAAATGCCTATCGGCAATTATATCTGGAATGCCTATCGGCACCTATATTTGAAATGCCTATAGGCTTCTATATCTGAAATGCCTATCGACACCTATTTTTAAAATGCCAATTGGCAACTATATCTGAAATGCCTATCGGCACCTATATCTGAAATGCCTATCGGTACCTATTTTTGAAATGCCTATCGGAAACTACATCTGAAATGCCTATCAGCACTTATATTTGAAATGCCTATCGGCAAACATATCTTGAATGCCTATCGGCACCTATATTTGAAATGCCTATCGGATTCTATATCTGAAATGCCTATAGGCACCTATTTTTAAAATGCCAATCGGCAACCATATCTGAAATGCCTATCGACACCTATATTTGAAATACCTATCGGCTTCTATATCTGAAATGCCTATCGGCACCTATTTTTAAAATGCCAATCGGCAACTATATCTGAAATGCCTATCGGCACCTATATCTAAAATGCCAATCGGCACCAATTTTTGAAATGCCTATCGGAAACTACATCTGAAATGCCTATCAGCACCTATATTTGAAATGCCTATCGGCAATTATATCTGGAATGCCTATCGGCACTTATATTTGAAATGCCTATAGGCTTCTATATCTATAATGCCGATCGACACCTATTTTTAAAATGCCAATTGGCAACTATATCTGAAATGCCTATCGGCACCTATATCTAAAATGCCTATCGGTACCTATTTTTGGAATGCCTATCGGAAACTACATCTGAAATGCCTATCAGTACCTATATTTGAAATGCCTATCGGCAACCATATCTGGAATGCTTATCGGCACCTATATTTGAAATGCCTATCGGCTTCTATATCTGAAATGCCAATCGGCACCTATTTTTAAAATGCCAATCGGCAACTATATCTGAAATGCCTATCGGCACCTATATCTGAAATGCCTATCGGCACCTATTTTTGAAATGTCTTTCGGAAACTACATCTGAAATGCCTATCTGCTCCTATATTTGAAATGCGTATCGGCAACCATATCTGAAATGCCTATCGACACCTATTTTTAAAATGCCAATCGGCAACTATATCTGAAATGCCTATCGGCACCCATAACTGAAATGCCTATCGGCACCTATTTTTGAAATGCTTATCGGAAACTACATCTTAAATGCCTATCAGCACCTATATTTGAAATGCTTATCGGCAACCATATCTGAAATGCCTATCGACACCAATATTTGAAATACCTATCGGCTTCTATATCTGAAATGCCTATCGGCACCTATTTTTAAAATGCCAATCAGTAAATATATCTGAAATGCCTATCGGCACCTATATCTGAAATGCCTATCGGCACCAATTTTTGAAATGCTTATCGGAAACTACATCTTAAATGCCTATCAGCACCTATATTTGAAATGCTTATCGGCAACCATATCTGAAATGCCTATCGACACCAATATTTGAAATACCTATCGGCTTCTATATCTGAAATGCCTATCGGCACCTATTTTTAAAATGCCAATCGGTAAATATATCTGAAATGCCTATCAGCACCTATATTTGAAATGCTTATCGGCAAATATATCTGGAATGCCTATCGGCACCTATATTTGAAATGCCTATCGGCTTCTATATCTGAAATGCCTATCGACACCTATTTTTGAAATGCCTATCGGAAACTACATCTGAAATGCCTATCAGCACCTATATTTGAAATGCCTATAGGCAACCATATCTGAAATGCCTATCGACACCTATATTTGAAATACCTATCGGCTTCTATATCTGAAATGCCTATCAACACCTATTTTTAAAATGCTAATCGGCAACTATATCTGAAATGCCTATCGGAACCTATATCTGAAATGCCTATCGGCACGAATTTTTGAAATGCCTATCGGAAACTACATCTGAAATGCCTATCAGTACCTATATTTGAAATGCCTATCGGCAACCATATCTGGAATGCTTATCGGCACCTATATTTGAAATGCCTATCGGCTTCTATATCTGAAATGCCAATCGGCACCTATTTTTAAAATGCCAATCGGCAACTATATCTGAAATGCTTATCGGCACCTATATCTGAAATGCCTATCGGCACCAATTTTTGAAATGCCTATCGGAAACTACATCTGAAATGCCTATTAGCACCTACATTTGAAATGCCTATAGGCAACCATATCTGAAATGCCTATCGACACCTATATTTGAAATACCTATCGGCTTCTATATCTGAAAAACCTATCGGCACCTATTTTTTAAAATGCCAGTCGGCAACTATATCTGAAATGCCTATCGGCACCTATATCTAAAATGCCAATCGGCACCAATTTTTGAAATGCCTATCGGAAACTACATCTGAAATGCCTATCAGCACCTATATTTAAAATGCCTATCGGCAACCATATCTGGAATGCCTATCGGCACCTATTTTTGAAATGCCTATCGGAAACAACATCTGAAATGCCTATCAGCACCTATATTTGAAATGCCTATCGGCAATTATATCTGGAATGCCTATCGGCACCTATAATTGAAATGCCTATAGGCTTCTATATCTGAAATGCCTATCGACACCTATTTTTAAAATGCCAATTGGCAACTATATCTGAAATGCCTATCGGCACCTATATCTGAAATGCCTATCGGTACCTATTTTTGAAATGCCTATCGGAAACTACATCTGAAATGCCTATTAGCACTTATATTTGAAATGCCTATCGGCAACCATATCTGGAATGCTTATCGGCACCTATATTTGAAATGCCTATCGGCTTCTATATCTAAAATGCCAATCGGCACCAATTTTTGAAATGCCTATCGGAAACTACATCTGAAATGCCTATCAGCACCTATATTTAAAATGCCTATCGGCAACCATATCTGGAATGCCTATCGGCACCTATTTTTGAAATGCCTATCGGAAACAACATCTGAAATGCCTATCAGTACCTATATTTGAAATGCCTATCGGCAACCATATCTGGAATGCTTATCGGCACCTATATTTGAAATGCCTATCGGCTTCTATATCTGAAATGCCAATCGGCAACTATATCTGAAATGCTTATCGGCACCTATATCTGAAATGCCTATCGGCACCAATTTTTGAAATGCCTATCGGAAACTACATCTGAAATGCCTATTAGCACTTATATTTGAAATGCCTATCGGCAACCATATCTGGAATGCCTATCGGCACATATATTTGAAATGCCTATCGCCTTCTATATCTGAAATGCCTATCGGCACCTATTTTTAAAATGGCTCTCGGCAACTAAATCTGAAATGCCTATCGGCACCTATATCTGAAATGCCTATTGGCACCTATTTTTGAAATGCCTATCGGAAACTACATCTGAAATGCCTATCAGCACCTATATTTGAAATGCCTATCGGCAACCATATCTGGAATGCCTATCGGCACCTATATTTGAAATGCCTATCGGCTTCTATATCTGAAATGCCTATCGGCACCTATTTTTAAAATGCCTATCGGCACCTATATCTGAAATGCCTATCGGCACCTATTTTTGAAATGCCTATCGGAAACTACATCTGAAATGCCTATCAGCACCTATATTTGAAATGTCTATCGGCAACCATATTTGGAATGCCTATCGGCACCTATATTTGAAATGCCTATCGGCTTCTATATCTGAAATGCCTAGCGGCACCTATTTTTAAAATGCCAATCGGCAACTATAACTGAAGTGCCTATCGGCACCTATATTGAAATGCCTATCGGCACCTATTTTTGAAATGCCTATCGAAAACTACATCTGAAATGCCTATCAGCACCTATATTTAAAATGCCTATCGGCAACCACATCAAAAATGCCTATCGGCACCTATATCTGAAATGCCTTTCGGCATTTATATCTGAAATGCCTATCGACACCTATATTTGAAATGCCTATCGGCACCTATATTTTAAATGCCTATCGGCAACTATATCTGATATGCCTATCGGCACCTATATCTGAAATGCCTATCGGCACCTATTTTTGAAATGCCTATCGGAAACTACAACTAAAATGCCTATCGGCACCTATTTTTAAAATGCCAATCGGCAACTATATCTGAAATGCCTATCGGCACCTATATCTGAAATGCCTATCGGCACCTATTTTTGAAATGCCTATCGGAAACTACATCTGAAATGCCTATCAGCACCTATATTTGAAATGCCTATCGGCAACCATATCTGAAATGCCTATCGACACCTATATTTGAAATACCTATCGGCTTCTATATCTGAAATGCCTATCGGCACCTATTTTTAAAATGCCAATCGGCAACTATATCTGAAATCCCTATCGGCACCTATATCTAAAATGCCATTCGGCATCAATTTTTTAAATGCCTATCGGAAACTACATCTGAAATGCCTATCAGCACCTATATTTGAAATGCCTATCGACAACAATATCTGGAATGCCTATCGGCACCTATATTTGAAATGCCTATCGGCTTCTATATCTGAAATGCCTATCGACACCTATTTTTAAAATGCCAATTGGCAACTATATTTGAAATGCCTATCGGCACCTATATCTGAAATGCCTATCGGTACCTATTTTTGAAATGCCTATCGGAAACTACATCTGAAATGCCTATCAGCACTTATATTTGAAATGCCTATCGGCAACCATATCAGGAATGCCTATCGGCACCTATTTTTGAAATGCCTATCGGAAACAACATCTGAAATGCCTATCAGCACCTATATTTGAAATGCCTATCGGCAATTATATCTGGAATGCCTATCGGCACCTATATTTGAAATGCCTATAGGCTTCTATATCTGAAATGCCTATCGACACCTATTTTTAAAATGCCAATTGGCAACTATATCTGAAATGCCTATCGGCACCTATATCTGAAATGCCTATCGGTACCTATTTTTGAAATGCCTATCGGAAACTACATCTGAAATGCCTATCAGCACCTATATTTGAAATGCCTATCGGCAATTATATCTGGAATGCCTATCGGCACTTATATTTGAAATGCCTATAGGCTTCTATATCTATAATGCCGATCGACACCTATTTTTAAAATGCCAATTGGCAACTATATCTGAAATTCCTATCGACACCTATATCTAAAATGCCTATCGGTACCTATTTTTGGAATGCCTATCGGAAACTACATCTGAAATGCCTATCAGCACTTATATTTGAAATGCCTATCGGCAAACATATCTGGAATGCCTATCGGCACCTATATTTGAAATGCCTATCGGCTTCTATATCTGAAATGCCTATAGGCACCTATTTTTAAAATGCCAATCGGCAACTATATCTGAAATGCCTATCGGCACCTATATCTGAAATGCCTATCGGCACCTATTTTTGAAATGTCTTTCGGAAACTACATCTGAAATGCCTATCTGCTCCTATATTTGAAATGCCTATCGGCAACCATATCTAAAATGCCTATCGACACCTATTTTTAAAATGCCAATCGGCAACTATATCTGAAATGCCTATCGGCACCCATAACTAAAATGCCTATCGGCACCCATAACTGAAATGCCTATCGGCACCTATTTTTGAAATGCTTATCGGAAACTACATCTTAAATGCCTATCAGCACCTATATTTGAAATGCTTATCGGCAACCATATCTGAAATGCCTATCGACACCTATATTTGAAATACCTATCGGCTTCTATATCTGAAATGCCTATCGGCACCTATTTTTAAAATACCAATCGGTAAATATATCTGAAATGCCTATCGGCACCTATATCTGAAATGCCTATCGGCACCAATTTTTGAAATGCCTATCGGAAAATACATCTATTATGCCTATCAGCACCTATATTTGAAATGCCTATCGGCAACCATATCTGGAATGCCTATCGGCACCTATATTTGAAATGCCTATCGGCTTCTATATCTGAAATGCCTATCGGCACCTATTTTTAAAATGCCAATCGGCAACTATATCTGAAATGCCTATCGGCACTAATTTTTGAAATGCCTATCGGAAACTACATCTGAAATGCCTATCAGCACCTATACTTGAAATGCCTATCGGCAACCATATTTGGAATGCCTATCGGCACCTATATTTGAAATGCCTATCGGCTTCTATATCTGAAATGCCTATCGGCACCTATTTTTAAAATGCCAATCGGCAACTATATCTGAAATGCCTATCGGCACCTATATCTGAAATGCCTATCGGCATCAATTTTTGAAATGCCTATCGGAAACTACATCTAAAATGCCTATCAGCACCTATATTTGAAATGCCTATCGGCAACCATATCTGGAATGCCTATCGGCACCTATATTTGAAATGCCTATCGGCTTCTATATCTGAAATGCCTATCGGCACCTATTTTTAAAATGCCAATCGACAACTATATCTGTAATGCCTATCGGCACTTATATCTGTAATGCCTATCGGCACCTATATTTGAAATGCCTATCGGAAACTACATCTGAAATGCCTATCAGCACCTATATTTGAAATGCCTATCGGCAACCATATCTGTAATGCCTAACGGCACCTATATTTGAAATGCCTAACGGCTTCTATATCTGAAATGCCTATCGGCACCTATTTTTAAAATGCCAATCAGCAACTAAATCTGAAATGCCTATCGACACCTATATCTGAAATGCCTGTCGGCACCTATTTTTGAAATGCCTATCGGAAACTACATTTAAAATGCCTATCAGCACCTATATTTGAAATGCCTATCGGCAACCATATCTGAATTGCCTATCGGCACCTATATCTGAAATGCCTATCGGCATCAATTTTTGAAATGCCTATCGGAAACTACATCTGGAATGCCTATCAGCACCTATATTTGAAATGCCTATCGGCAACCATATTTGAAATGCCTATCGGCACCTATATTTGAAATGCCTATCGGCTTCTATATCTGAAATGCCTATCGGCACCTATTTTTAAAATGCCAATCGGCAAATATATCTAAATTGCCTATCGGCACCTATATCTGAAATGCCTATCGGCACCTATTTTTGAAATGCCTATCGGAAACTACATCTGAAATGCCTATCAGCACTTATATTTGAAATGCCTATCGGCAACCATATCTAAAATGCCTATCGGCTTTTATATCTGAAATGCCTATCGTCACCTATATCTGAAATGCCTATCGGCACCAATTTTTGAAATGCCTATCGGAAACTAAATCTGAAATGCCTATCAGCACCTATATTTGAAATGCCTATCGGCAACCATATCTAGGAATGCTTATCGGCACCTATATTTGAAATGCCTATCGGCTTCTATATCTGAAATGCCTATCGGCACCTATTTTTAAAATGCCAATCGGCAACTATATCTGAAATGCCTATCGGCACCTATATCTGAAATGCCTATTGGCACCTATTTTTGAAATGCCTATCGGAAACTACATCTGAAATGCCTATCAGCACCTATATTTGAAATGCCTATTGGCAACCATATCTGCAATGCCTATCGGCACCTATATTTGAAATGCCTATCGACTCCTATATCTGAAATGCCTATCGGCACCTATTTTTAAAATAGCTATCGGAAACTACATCTGAAATGCCTATCAGCACCTATATTTGAAATGCCTATCGGCTTCTATATCTGAAATGCCTATCGGCACCTATTTTTAAAATGCCTATCGGAAACTACATCTGAAATGCCTATCAGCACCTATATTTTAAATGCCTAACGGCAACCCTATATGGAATGCCTATCGGCACCTATATTTGAAATGCCTATCGGCTTCTATATCTGAAATGCCTATCGGCACCTATTTTTAAAATGGCTATCGGCAACTATACCTGAAATGCCTATCGGCACCTATATCTGAAATGCCTATCGGCACCTATTTTAGAAATGCCTATCAGAAACTACATCTGGAATGCCTATCAGCACCTATATTTGAAATGCCTATCGGCAACCATATCTGAAATGCCTATCGGCACCTATATTTGAAATGCTTATCGGCTTCTATATCTGAAATGCCTATCGGCACCTATTTTTAAAATGCCAATCGGCAACTATATCTGAAATGCCTATCGGCACCTATAACTGAAATGCCTATCGGCACCTATTTTTGAAATGCCTATCGGAAACTACAACTGAAATGCCTATCAGCACCTATATTTGAAATGCCTATCGGCAACCATATTTGGAATGCCTATCGGCACCTATATTTGAAATGCCTATCGGCTTCTATATCTAAAATGCCTAGCGGCACCTATTTTTAAAATGCCTATCGGCAACTATATCTATAGTGCCTATCGGCACCTATATCTGAAATGCCTATCGGCACCTATTTTTGAAATGCCTATCGGAAACTACAACTGAAATGCCTATCAGCACCTATATTTGAAATGCCTATCGGCAACCATATTTGGAATGCCTATCGGCACCTATATTTGAAATGCCTATCGGCTTCTATATCTAAAATGCCCAGCGGCACCTATTTTTAAAATGCCAATCGGCAACTATATCTGAAGTGCCTATCGGCACCTATATCTAAAATGCCTATTGGCACCTATTTTTGAAATGCCTATCGAAAACTACATCTGAAATGCCTATCAGCACCTATATTTGAAATGCCTATCAGCACCTATATTTGAAATGCCTATCGGCAACCACATCAGAAAACCCTATCGGCACCTATATCTGAAATGCCTTTCGGCATTTATATCTGAAATGCCTATCGACACCTATATTTGAAATGCCTATCAACACCTATATTTTAAATGCCTATCGGCAACTATATCTGATAAGCTTATCGGCACCTATATCTGAAATGCCTATCGGCACCTATTTTTGAAATGCCTATCGGAAACTACATCTAAAATGCCTATCGGCACCTATTTTTAAAATGCCAATCGGCAACTATATCTGAAATGCCTATCATCACCTATATCTGAAATGCCTATCGGCACCAATTTTTGAAATGCCTATCGGAAACTACATCTGAAATGCCTATCAGCACCTATATTTGAAATGCCTATCGGCAACCATATCTGGAATGCCTATCGGCACCTATATTTGAAATGCCTATCGGCTTCTATATCTGAAATGCCTATCGGCACCTCTTTTTAAAATGCCAATCGGCAACTATATCTGAAATGCCTATCGGCACATATATCTGAAATGCCTATCGGCACCTATTTTTGAAATGCCTATCGGAAACTACATCTGAAATGCCTATCAGCACCTATATTTGAAATGCCTATCGGCAACCATATCTGGAATGCCTATCGGCACCTATATTTGAAATGCCTATCGGCTTCTATATCTGAAATGCCTATCGGCACCTATTTTTAAAATGCCAATCGGCAACTATATCTGAAATGTCTATCGGCACCTATATCTGAAATGCCTATCGGCACCTATTTTTGAAATGCCTATCGGAAACTACATCTGGAATGCCTATCAGCACCTATATTTGAAATGCCTATCGGCAACCATATTTGGAATGCCTATCGGCACCTATATTTTAAATGCCTATCGGCTTCTATATCTGAAATGCCTATCGGCACCTATTTTTAAAATGCCAATCGGCAAATATATCTGAAATGCCTATCGGCACCTATATCTGAAATGCCTATCGGCACCTATATCTGAAATGCCTATCGGCACCTATTTTTGAAATGCCTATCGGAAACTACATTTGAAATGTCTATCAGCACCTATATTTGAAATGCCTGTCGGCAACCATATCTGATATGCCTATCGGCGCCTATATCTGAAATGCCTATCGGCATCAATTTTTGAAATGCCTATCGGAAACTACATCTAGAATGCCTATCAGCACCTATATTTGAAATGCCTATCGGCAACCATATTTGGAATGCCTATCGGCACCTATATTTGAAATGCCTATCGGCTTCTATATCTGAAATGCCTATCGGCACCTTTTTTTAAAATGCCAATCGGCAACTATATCTGAAGTGCCTATCGGCACCTATATCTAAAATGCCTATTGGCACCTATTTTTGAAATGCCTATCGAAAACTACATCTGAAATGCCTATCAGCACCTATATTTGAAATGCCTATCAGCACCTATATTTGAAATGCCTATCGGCAACCACATCAGAAAACCCTATCGGCACCTATATCTGAAATGCCTATCGGCACCTATTTTTGAAATGCCTATCGGAAACTACATCTGAAATGCCTATCAGCACC
>JAVRKA010001147.1:0-24411 GCA_034508555.1 Venustoraphidia nigricollis | reverse complement strand
AGTTGCCGATACGCATTAAAAATATATGTGCCGATAGGCATTTCAAATATAGGTGTCGACCGGCATTTCAGATATAAATGCCGAAAGGCATTTCAGATATAGGTGCCGATAGGCATTTCTGATGTGGTTGCCGATAGGCATTTCAAATATAGGTGCTGATAGGCATTTCAGATGTAGTTTCCAATAGGCATTTCAAAAATAGGTACCGATAGGCATTTCAGATATAGGTGCCGATAGGCATTTCATATATAGTTGCCGATTGGCATTTTAAAAATAGGTGCCGATAGGCATTTCAGATATAGAAGCCGATAGGTATTTCAAATATAGGTGTGGATAGGCATTTCAGATATGGTTGCCGATAGGCATTTCAAATATAGGTGCTGATAGTCATTTCAGATGTAGTTTCCGATAGGCATTTCAAAAATAGGTTCCGATAGGCATTTCAGATATATGTGCCGATAGGCATTTCAAATATAGGTGTCGACCGGCATTTCAGATATAAATGCCGAAAGGCATTTCAGATATAGGTGCCGATAGGCATTTCTGATGTGGTTGCCGATAGGCATTTCAAATATAGGTGCTGATAGGCATTTCAGATGTAGTTTTCGATAGGCATTTCAAAAATAGGTACCGATAGGCATTTCAGATATAGGTGCCGATAGGCATTTCAGATATAGAAGCCGATAGGTATTTCAAATACAGGAGTGGATAGGCATTTCAGATATGGTTGCCGATAGGCATTTCAAATATAGGTGCTGATAGTCATTTCAGATGTAGTTTCGAATAGGCATTTCAAAAATAGGTACCGATAGGCATTTCAGATATAGGTGCCGATAGGCATTTCAGATATAGTTGCCGATTGGCATTTTAAAAATAGGTGCCGATAGGCATTTCAGATATAGAAGCCGATAGGTATTTCAAATATAGGTGTGGATAGGCATTTCAGATATGGTTGCCGATAGGCATTTCAAATATAGGTGCTGATAGTCATTTCAGATGTAGTTTCCGATAGGCATTTCAAAAATAGGTTCCGATAGGCATTTCAGATATAGGTGCCGATAGGCATTTCAGATATACTTACCGATTGGCATTTTAAAAATAGGTGCCGATAGGCATTTCAAAAATAGGTGCCGATAGGCATTTCAGATATAGGTGCCGATAGGCATATCAGATATAGTTGCCGATAGGCATTTAAAATATATGTGCCGATAGGCATTTCAAATATAGGTGTCGACCGGCATCTCAGATATAAATGCCGAAAGGCATTTCAGATATAGGTGCCGATAGGTATTTCTGATGTGGTTGCCGATAGGCATTTCAAATATAGGTGCTGATAGGCATTTCAGATGTAGTTTCCGATAGGCATTTCAAAAATAGGTACCGATAGGCATTTTAGATATAGGTGCCGATAGGCATTTCAGATATAGTTGACGATTGGCATTTTAAAAATAGGTGCCGATAGGCATTTCAGATATAGAAGCCGATAGGTATTTTAAATACAGGTGTGCATAGGCATATCAGATATGGTTGCCGATAGGCATTTCAAATATAGGTGCTGATAGTCATTTCAGATGTAGTTTCCGATAGGCATTTCAAAAATAGGTTCCGATAGGCATTTCAGATATAGGTGCCGATAGGCATTTCAGATATACTTACTGATTGGCATTTTAAAAATAGGTGTCGATAGGCATTTTAGATGTAGTTTCCGATAGGCATTTCAAAAATAGGTGCCGATAGGCATTTCAGATATAGGTGCCGATAGGCATATCAGACATAGTTGCCGATACGCAATTAAAATATATGTGCCGATAGGCATTCCAAATATAGGTGTCGACCGGCATTTCAGATATAAATGCCGAAAGGCATTTCAGATATAGGTGCCGATAGGCATTTCTGATGTGGTTGCCGATAGGCATTTCAAATATAGGTGCTGATAGGCATTTCAGATGTAGTTTCCAATAGGCATTTCAAAAATAGGTACCGATAGGCATTTCAGATATACTTACCGATTGGCATTTTAAAAATAGGTGCCGATAGGCATTTTAGATGTAGTTTCCGATAGGCATTTCAAAAATAGGTGCCGATAAGCATTTCAGATATAGGTGCCGATAGGCATATCAGATATAGTTGCCGATAGGCATTTAAAATATATGTGCCGATAGGCATTTCAAATATAGGTGTCGACCGGCATTTCAGATATAAATGCCGAAAGGCATTTCAGATATAGGTGCCGATAGGCATTTCTGATGTGGTTGCCGATAGGCATTTCAAATATAGGTGCTGATAGGCATTTCAGATGTAGTTTCCGATAGGCATTTCAAAAATAGGTGCCGATAGGCATTTCAGATATAGGTGCCGATAGGCATTTCAGATATAGTTGCCGATTGGCATTTTAAAAATAGGTGCCGATAGGCATTTCAGATATAGAAGCCGATAGGTATTTCAAATATAGGTGTGGATAGGCATTTCAGATATGGTTGCCGATAGGCATTTCAAATATAGGTGCTGATAGTCATTTCAGATGTAGTTTTCGATAGGCATGTCAAAAATAGGTTCCGATAGGCATTTCAGACATAGGTGCCGATAGGCATTTCAGATATACTTACCGATTGGCATTTTAAAAATAGGTGCCGATAGGCATTTTAGATGTAGTTTCCGATAGGCATTTCAAAAATAGGTGCCGATAGGCATTTCAGATATAGGTGCCGATAGGCATATCAGATATAGTTGCCGATAGGCATTTAAAATATATGTGCCGATAGTCATTTCAAATATAGGTGTCGACCGGCATTTCAGATATAAATGCCGAAAGGCATTTCAGATATAGGTGCCGATAGGCATTTCTGATGTGGTTGCCGATAGGCATTTCAAATATAGGTGCTGATAGGCATTTCAGATGTAGTTTCCGATAGGCATTGCAAAAATAGGTACCGATAGGCATTTCAGATATAGGTGCCGATAGGCATTTCAGATATAGTTGCCGATTGGCATTTTAAAAATAGGTGCCGATAGGCATTTCAGATATAAAAGCCGATAGGTATTTCAAATATAGGTGTGGATAGGCATTTCAGATATGGTTGCCGATAGGCATTTCAAATATAGGTGCTGATAGTCATTTCAGATGTAGTTTCCGATAGGCATTTCAAAAATAGGTTCCGATAGGCATTTCAGATATAGGTGCCGATAGGCATTTCAGATATACTTACCGATTGGCATTTTAAAAATAGGTGCCGATAGGCATTTCAGATATAGGTGCCGATAGGCATATCAGATATAGTTGCCGATAGGCATTTAAAATATATGTGCCGATAGGCATTTCAAATATAGGTGTTGACCGGCATTTCAGATATAAATGCCGAAAGGCATTTCAGATATAGGTGCCGATAGGCATTTCTGATGTGGTTGCCGATAGGCATTTCAAATATAGGTGCTGATAGGCATTTCAGATGTAGTTTCCGATAGGCATTTCAAAAATAGGTACCGATAGGCATTTCAGATATAGGTGCCGATAGGCATTTCAGATATAGTTGCCGATTGGCATTTTAAAAATAGGTGCCGATAGGCATTTCAGATATAGAAGCCGATAGGTATTTCAAATATAGGTGTGGATAGGCATTTCAGATATGGTTGCCGATAGGCATTTCAGATATGGTGTCCGATAGGCATTTCAAATATAGGTGGTGATAGTCATTTCAGATGTAGTTTCCGATAGGCATTTCAAAAATAGGTTCCGATAGGCATTTCAGATATAGGTGCCGATAGGCATTTCAGATATACTTACCGATTGGCATTTTAAAAATAGGTGCCGATAGGCATTTTAGATGTAGTTTTCGATAGGCATTTCAAAAATAGGTGCCGATAGGCATTTCAGATATAGGTGCCGATAGGCATATCAGATATAGTTGCCGATAGGCATTTAAAATATATGTGCCGATAGGCATTTCAAATATAGGTGTCGACCGGCATTTCAGATATAAATGACGAAAGGCATTTCAGATATAGGTGCCGATAGGCATTTCTGATGTGGTTGTCGATAGGCATTTCAAATATAGGTGCTGATAGGCATTTCAAATGTAGTTTCCGATAGGCATTTCAAAAATAGGTACCGATAGGCATTTCAGATATAGGTGCCGATAGGCATTTCAGATATAGTTGCCGATTGGCATTTTAAAAATAGGTGCTGATAGGCATTTTAGATATAGAAGCCGATAGGTATTTCAAATATAGGTGTTGATAGGCATTTCAGATATGGTTGCCGATAGGCATTTCAAATATAGGTGCTGATAGTCATTTCAGATGTAGTTTCCGATAGGCATTTCAAAAATAGGTTCCGATAGGCATTTCAGATATAGGTGCCGATAGGCATTTCAGATATACTTACCGATTGGCATTTTAAAAATAGGTGCCGATAGGCATTTTAGATGTAGTTTCCGATAGGCATTTCAAAAATAGGTGCCGATAGGCATTTCAGATAAAGGTGCCGATAGGCATATCAGATATAGTTGCCGTTACGCATTTAAAATATATGTGCCGATAGGCATTTTAAATATAGGTGTCGACCGGCATTTCAGATATAAATGCCGAAAGGCATTTCAGATATAGGTGCCGATAGGCATTTCTGATGTGGTTGCCGATAGGCATTTCAAATATAGGTGCTGATAGGCATTTCAGATGTAGTTTCCGAAAGGCATTTCAAAAATAGGTACCGATAGGCATTTCAGATATAGGTGCCGATAGGCATTTCAGATATAGTTGCCGATTGGCATTTTAAAAATAGGTGCTGATAGGCATTTCAGATGTAGAAGCCGATAGGTATTTCAAATATAGGTGTGGATAGGCATTTCAGATATGGTTGCCGATAGGCATTTTAAATATACGTGCTGATAGTCATTTCAGATGTAGTTTCCGATAGGCATTTCAAAAATAGGTTCCGATAGGCATTTCAGATATAGGAGCCGATAGGCATTTCTGATGTAGTTGCCGATAGGCATTTCAAATATAGGTGCTGATAGGCATTTCAGATGTAGTTTCCGATAGGCATTTCAAAAATAGGTACCGATAGGCATTTCAGATATAGGTGCCGATAGGCATTTCAGATATAGTTGCCGATTTGCATTTTAAAAATAGGTGCCGATAGGCATTTCAGATATAGAAGCCGATAGGTATTTCAAATACAGGTGTGGATAGGCATTTTAGATATGGTTGCCGATAGGCATTTCAAATATAGGTGCTGATAGTCATTTCAGATGTAGTTTCCGATAGGCATTTCAAAAATAGGTTCCGATAGGCATTTCAGATATAGGTGCCGATAGGCATTTCAGATATACTTACCGATTGGCATTTTAAAAATAGGTGCCGATAGGCATTTTAGATGTAGTTTCCGATAGGCATTTCAAAAATAGGTGCCGATAGGCATTTCAGATATAGGTGCCGATAGGCATATCAGATATAGTTGCCGATAGGCATTTAAAATATATGTGCCGATAGGCATTTCAAATATAGGTGTCGACCGGCATTTCAGATATAAATGCCGAAAGGCATTTCAGATATAGGTGCCGATAGGCATTTCTGATGTGGTTGCCGATAGGCATTTCAAATATAGGTGCTGATAGGCATTTCAGATGTAGTTTCCGATAGGCATTTCAAAAATAGGTACCGATAGGCATTTCAGATATAGGTGCCGATAGGCATTTCAGATATAGTTGCCGATTGGCATTTTAAAAATAGGTACCGATAGGCATTTCAGATATAGAAGCCGATAGGTATTTCAAATATAGGTGTGGATAGGCATTTCAGATATGGTTGCCGATAGGCATTTCAAATATAGGTGCTGATAGTCATTTCAGATGTAGTTTCCGGTAGGCATTTCAAAAATAGGTTCCGATAGGCATTTCAGATATAGGTGCCGATAGGCATTTCAGATATACTTACCGATTGGCATTTTAAAAATAGGTGCCGATAGGCATTTTAGATGTAGTTTCCGATAGGCATTTCTAAAATAGGTACCGATAGGCATTTCAGATATAGGTGCCGATAGACATATCAGATATAGTTGCCGATAGGCATTTAAAATATAAGTGCCGATAGGCATTTCAAATATAGGTGTCGACCGGCATTTCAGATATAAATGCCGAAAGGCATTTCAGATATAGGTGCCGATAGGCATTTCTGATGTGGTTGCCGATAGGCATTTCAAATATAGATGCTGATAGGCATTTCAGATGTAGTTTCCGATAGGCATTTCAAAAATAGGTACCGATAGGCATTTCAGATATAGGTGCCGATAGGCATTTCAGATATAGTTGTCGATTGGCATTTTAAAAATAGGTGCCGATAGGCATTTCAGATATAGAAGCCGATAGGTATTTCAAATATAGGTGTGGATAGGCATTTCAGGTATGGTTGCCGATAGGCATTTCAAATATAGGTGCTGATAGTCATTTCAGATGTAGTTTCCGATAGGCATTTTAAAAATAGGTTCCGATAAGCATTTCAGATATAGGTGCCGTTAGGCATTTCAGATATACTTACCGATTGGCATTTTAAAAATAGGTGCCGATAGGCATTTTAGATGTAGTTTCCGATAGGCATTTCAAAAATAGGTGCCGATAGGCATTTCAGATATAGGTGCCGATAGGCATATCAGATATAGTTGCCGATAGGCATTTCAAATATATGTGCCGATAGGCATTTCAAATATAGGTGTCGACCGGCATTTCAGATATAAATGCCGAAAGGCATTTCAGATATAGGTGCCGATAGGCATTTCAGATATAGTTGCCGATTGGCATTTTAAAAATAGGTGCCGATAGGCATTTCAGATATAGAAGCCGATAGGTATTTCAAATATAGGTGTGGATAGGCATTTCAGATATGGTTGCCGATAGGCATTTCAAATATAGGTGCTGATAGTCATTTCAGATGTAGTTTCCGATAGGCATTTCAAAAATAGGTTCCGATAGGCATTTCAGATATAGGTGCCGATAGGCATTTCAGATATACTTACCGATTGGCAATTTAAAAATAGGTGCCGATAGGCATTTTAGATGTAGTTTCCGATAGGCATTTCAAAAATAGGTGCCGATAGGCATTTCAGATATAGGTGTCGATAGGCATATCAGATATAGTTGCCGATAGGCATTTAAAATATATGTGCCGATAGGCATTTCAAATATAGGTGTCGACCGGCATTTCAGATATAAATGCCGAAAGGCATTTCAGATATAGGAGCCGATAGGCATTTCTGATGTGGTTACCGATAGGCATTTCAAATATAGGTGCTGATAGGCAATTCAGATGTAGTTTCCGATAGGCATTTCAAAAATAGGTACCGATAGGCATTTCAGATATAGGTGCCGATAGGCATTTCAGATATAGTTGCCGATTGGCATTTTAAAAATAGGTGCCGATAGGCATTTCAGATATACTTACCGATTGGCATTTTGAAAATAGGTGCCGATAGGCATTTTAGATGTAGTTTCCGATAGGCATTTCAAAAATAGGTGCCGATAGGCATTTCAGATATAGGTGCCGATAGGCATATCAGATATAGTTGCCGATAGGCATTTAAAATATATGTGCCGATAGGCATTTCAAACATAGGTGTCGACCGGCATTTCAGATATAAATGCCGAAAGGCATTTCAGATATAGGTGCCGATAGGCATATCTGATGTGGTTGCCGATAGGCATTTCAAATATAGGTGCTGATAGGCATTTCAGATGTAGTTTCCGATAGGCATTTCAAAAATAGGTACCGATAGGCATTTCAGATATAGGTGCCGATAGGCATTTCAGATATAGTTGCCGATTGGCATTTTAAAAATAGGTGCCGATAGGCATTTCAGATATAGAAGCCGATAGGTATTTCAAATATAGGTGTGGATAGGCATTTCAGATATGGTTGCCGATAGGCATTTCAAATATAGGTGCTGATAGTCATTTCAGATGTAGTTTCCGATAGGCATTTCAAAAATAGGTTCCGATAGGCATTTCAGATATAGGTGCCGATAGGCATTTCAGATATACTTACCGATTGGTATTTTAAAAATAGGTGCCGATAGGCATTTTAGATGTAGTTTCCGATAGGCATTCCAAAAATAGGTGCCGATAGGCATTTCAGATATAGGTGCCGATAGGCATATCAGATATATTTGCCGATAGGCATTTAAAATATATGTGCCGATAGGCATTTCAAATATAGGTGTCGACCGGCATTTCAGATATAAATGCCGAAAGGCATTTCAAATATAGGTGCCGATAGGCATTTCTGATGTGGTTGCCGATAGGCATTTCAAATATAGGTGCTGATAGGCATTTCATATGTAGTTTCCAATAGGCATTTCAAAAATAGGTACCGATAGGCATTTCAGATATAGGTACCGATAGGCATTTCAAATATAGTTGCCGATTGGCATTTTAAAAATAGGTGCCGATAGGCATTTCAGATATAGAAGCCGATAGGTATTTCAAATATAGGTGTGGATAGGCATTTCAGATATGGTTGCCGATAGGCATTTCAAATATAGGTGCTGATAGTCATTTCAGATGTAGTTTCCGATAGGCATTTCAAAAATAGGTTCCGATAGGCATTTCAGATATAGGTGCCGATAGGCATTTCAGATATACTTACCGATTGGCATTTTAAAAATAGGTGCCGATAGGCATTTTAGATGTAGTTTCCGATAGGCATTTCAAAAATAGGTGCCGATGGGCATTTCAGATATAGGTGCCGATAGGCATAACAGATATAGTTGCCGATAGGCATTTAAAATATATGTGCCGATAGGCATTTCAAATATAGGTGTCGACCGGCATTTCAGATATAATTGCCGAAAGGCATTTCAGATATAGGTGCCGATAGGCATTTCTGATGTGGTTGCCGATAGGCATTTCAAATATAGGTGCTGATAGGCATTTCAGATGTAGTTTCCGATAGGCATTTCAAAAATAGGTACCGATAGGCATTTCAGATATAGGCGCCGATAGGCATTTCAGATATAGTTGCCGATTGGCATTTTAAAAATAGGTGCCGATAGGCATTTCAGATATACTTACCGATTGGTATTTTAAAAATAGATGCCGATAGGCATTTCAGATATAGGTGCCGATAAGCATATCAGATATAGTTGCCGATAGGCATTTAAAATATATGTGCCGATAGGCATTTCAAATATAGGTGTCGACCGGCATTTCAGATATAAATGCCGAAAGGCATTTCAGATATAGGTGCCGATAGGCATTTCTGATGTGGTTGCCGATAGGCATTTCAAATATAGGTGCTGATAGGCATTTCAGATGTAGTTTCCGATAGGCATTTCAAAAATAGGTACCGATAGGCATTTCAGATATAGGTGCCGATAGGCATTTCAGATATAGTTGCCGATTGGCATTTTAAAAATAGGTGCCGATAGGCATTTCAGATATAGAAGCCGATAGGTATTTCAAATATAGGTGTGGATAGGCATTTCAGATATGGTTGCCGATAGGCATTTCAAATATAGGTGCTGATAGTCATTTCAGATGTAGTTTCCGATAGGCATTTCAAAAATAGGTTCCGATAGGCATTTCAGATATAGGTGCCGATAGGAATTTCAGATATACTTACCGATTGGCATTTTAAAAATAGGTGCCGATAGGCATTTCAGATATAGGTGCCGATAGGCATTTCAGATATACTTACCGATTGGCAT
The DNA here is from genome assembly GCA_034508555.1 of Venustoraphidia nigricollis. NCBI lineage: Eukaryota > Metazoa > Arthropoda > Insecta > Raphidioptera > Raphidiidae > Venustoraphidia > Venustoraphidia nigricollis. Next base: position 14,720 of record JAVRKA010001147.1, on the reverse strand, counting down.
TTTAAAAATAGGTGCCGATAGGCATTTTAGATGTATTTTCCGACAGGCATTTTAAAAATAGGTGCCGATAGGCATTTCAGATATAGGTGCCGATAGGCATATCAGATATAGTTGCCGATAGGCATTTCAAATATATGTGCCGATAGGCATTTCAAATATAGGTGTCGACCGGCATTTCAGATATAAATGCCGAAAGGCATTTCAGATATAGGTGCCGATAGGCATTTCAGATATAGTTGCCGATTGGCATTTTAAAAATAGGTGCCGATAGGCATTTCAGATATAGGTGCCGATAGGTATTTCAGATATACTTACCGATTGGCATTTTAAAAATAGGTGCCGATAGGCATTTTAGATGTAGTTTCCGATAGGCATTTCAAAAATAGGTTACGATAAGCATTTCAGATATATGTGCCGATAGGCATATCAGATATAGTTGCCGATAGGCATTTAAAATATATGTGCCGACAGGCATTTCAAATATAGGTGTCGACCGGCATTTCAGATATAAATGCCGAAAGGCATTTCAGATATAGGTGCCGATAGGCATTTCAGATATAGTTGCCGATTGGCATTTTAAAAATAGGTGCCGATAGGCATTTCAGATATAGAAGCCGATAGGTATTTCAAATATAGGTGTGGATAGGCATTTCAGATATGGTTGCCGATAGGCATTTCAAATATAGGTGCTGATAGTCATTTCAGATGTAGTTTCCGATAGGCATTTCAAAAATAGGTTCCGATAGCCATTTCAGATATAGGTGCCGATAGGCATTTCAGATATACTTACCGATTGGCAATTTAAAAATAGGTGCCGATAGGCATTTTAGATGTAGTTTCCGATAGGCATTTCAAAAATAGGTGCCGATAGGCATTTCAGATATAGGTGCCGATAGGCATATCAGATATAGTTGCCGATAGGCATTTAAAATATATGTGCCGATAGGCATTTCAAATATAGGTGTCGACCGGCATTTCAGATATAAATGCCAAAAGGCATTTCAGATATAGGAGCCGATAGGCATTTCTGATGTGGTTGCCGATAGGCATTTCAAATATAGGTGCTGATAGGCATTTCAGATGTATTTTCCGATAGGCATTTCAAAAATAGGTACCGATAGGCATTTCAGATATAGGTGCCGATAGGCATTTCAGATATAGTTGCCGATTGGCATTTTAAAAATAGGTGCCGATAGGCATTTCAGATATACTTACCGATTGGCATTTTGAAAATAGGTGCCGATAGGCATTTTAGATGTAGTTTCCGATAGGCATTTCAAAAATAGGTGCCGATGGGCATTTCAGATATAGGTGCCGATAGGCATATCAGATATAGTTGCCGATGGGCATTTAAAATATATGTGCCGATAGGCATTTCAAATATAGGTGTCGACCGGCATTTCAGATATAAATGCCGAATGGCATTTCAGATATAGGTGCCGATAGGCATTTCTGATGTGGTTGCCGATAGGCATTTCAAATATAGGTGCTGATAGGCATTTCAGATGTAGTTTCCGATAGGCATTTCAAAAATAGGTACCGATAGGCATTTCAGATATAGGTGCCGATAGGCATTTCAGATATAGTTGCCGATTGGCATTTTAAAAATAGGTGCCGATAGGCATTTCAGATATAGAAGCCGATAGGTATTTCAAATATAGGTGTAGATAGGCATTTCAGATATGGTTGCCGATAGGCATTTCAAATATAGGTGCTGATAGTCATTTCAGATGTAGTTTCCGATAGGCATTTCAAAAATAGGTTCCGATGGGCATTTCAGATATAGGTGCCGATAGGCATTTCAGATATACTTACCGATTGGCATTTTAACAATAGGTGCCGATAGGCATTTTAGATGTAGTTTCCGATAGGCATTTCAAAAATAGGTGCCGATAGGCATTTCAGATATAGGTGCCGATAGGCATATCAGATATAGTTGCCGATAGGCATTTAAAATATATGTGCCGATAGGCATTTCAAACATAGGTGTCGACCGGCATTTCAGATATAAATGCCGAAAGGCATTTCAGATATAGGTGCCGATAGGCATTTCTTATGTGGTTGCCGATAGGCATTTCAAATATAGGTGCTGATAGGCATTTCAGATGTAGTTTCCGATAGGCATTTCAAAAATAGGTACCGATAGGCATTTCAGATATAGGTGCCGATAGGCATTTCAGATATAGTTGCCGATTGGCATTTTAAAAATAGGTGCCGATAGGCATTTCAGATATAGAAGCCGATAGGTATTTCAAATATAGGTGTGGATAGGCATTTCAGATATGGTTGCCGATAGGCATTTCAAATATAGGTGCTGATAGTCATTTCAGATGTAGTTTCCGATAGGCATTTCAAAAATAGGTTCCGATAGGCATTTCAGATATAGGTGCCGATAGGCATTTCAGATATACTTACCGATTGGTATTTTAAAAATAGGTGCCGATAGGCATTTTAGATGTAGTTTCCGATAGGCATTCCAAAAATAGGTGCCGATAGGCATTTCAGATATAGGTGCCGATAGGCATATCAGATATATTTGCCGATAGGCATTTAAAATATATGTGCCGATAGGCATTTCAAATATAGGTGTCGACCGGCATTTCAGATATAAATGCCGAAAGGCATTTCAGATATAGGTGCCGATAGGCATTTCTGATGTGGTGTCCGATAGGCATTTCAAATATAGGTGCTGATAGGCATTTCATATGTAGTTTCCGATAGGCATTTCGAAAATAGGTACCGATAGGCATTTCAGATATAGGTACCGATAGGCATTTCAAATATAGTTGCCGATTGGCATTTTAAAAATAGGTGCCGATAGGCATTTCAGATATAGAAGCCGATAGGTATTTTAAATATAGGTGTGGATAGGCATTTCAGATATGGTTGCCGATAGGCATTTCAAATATAGGTGCTGATAGTCATTTCAGATGTAGTTTCCGATAGGCATTTCAAAAATAGGTACCGATAGGCATTTGAGATATAGGTGCCGATAGGCATATCAGATATATTTGCCGATAGGCATTTAAAATATATGTGCCGATAGGCATTTCAAATATAGGTGTCGACCGGCATTTCAGATATAAATGCCGAAAGGCATTTCAGATATAGGTGCCGATAGGCATTTCTGATGTGGTTGCCGATAGGCATTTCAAATATAGGTGCTGATAGGCATTTCATATGTAGTTTCCGATAGGCATTTCGAAAATAGGTACCGATAGGCATTTCAGATATAGGTACCGATAGGCATTTCAAATATAGTTGCCGATTGGCATTTTAAAAATAGGTGCCGATAGGCATTTCAGATATAGAAGCCGATAGGTATTTTAAATATAGGTGTGGATAGGCATTTCAGATATGGTTGCCGATAGGCATTTCAAATATAGGTGCTGATAGTCATTTCAGATGTAGTTTCCGAAAGGCATTTCAAAAATAGGTTCCGATAGGCATTTCAGATATAGGTGCCGATAGGCATTTCAGATATACTTACCGATTGGCATTTTAAAAATAGGTGCCGATAGGCATTTTAGATGTAGTTTCCGGTAGGCAATTCAAAAATAGGTGCCGATAGGCATTTCAGATATAGGTGCCGATAGGCATATCAGATATAGTTGCCGATAGGCATTTAAAATATATGTGCCGATAGGCATTTCAAATATAGGTGTCGACCAGCATTTCAGATATAAATGCCGAAAGGCATTTCTGATATAGGGGCCGATAGGCATTTCTGATGTGGTTGCCGATAGGCATTTCAAATATAGGTGCTGATAGGCATTTCAGATGTAGTTTCCGATAGGCATTTCAAAAATAGGTACCGATAGGCATTTCAGATATAGGTGCCGATAGGCATTTCAGATATAGTTGCCGATTGGCATTTTAAAAATAGGTGCCGATAGGCATTTCAGATATAGAAGCCGATAGGTATTTCAAATATAGGTGTGGATAGGCATTTCAGATATGGTTGCCGATAGGCATTTCAACTATAGGTGCTGATAGTCATTTCAGATGTAGTTTCAGATAGGCATTTCAAAAATAGGTTCCGATAGGCATTTCAGATATAGGTGCCGATAGGCATTTCAGATATACTTACCGATTGGCATTTTAAAAATAGGTGCCGATAGGCATTTTAGATGTTGTTTCCGATAGGCATTTCAAAAATAGGTGCCGATGGGCATTTCAGATATAGGTGCCGATAGGCATATCAGATATAGTTGCCGATAGGCATTTTAAAAATAGGTGCCGATAGGCATTTTAGATGTAGTTTCCGATAGGCATTTCAAAAATAGGTGCCGATAGGCATTTCAGATATAGGTGCCGATAGGCATATCAGATATAGTTGCCGATAGGCATTTAAAATATATGTGCCGAAAGGCATTTCAAATATAGGTGTCGACCGGCATTTCAGATATAAATGCCGAAAGGCATTTCAGATATAGGTGCCGATAGGCAATTCTGATGTGGTTGCCGATAGGCATTTCAAATATAGGTGCTGATAGGCATTTCAGATGTAGTTTCCGATAGGCATTTCAAAAATAGGTACCGATAGGCATTTCAGATATAGGTGCCGATAGGCATTTCAGATATAGTTGCCGATTGGCATTTTAAAAATAGGTGCCGACAGGCATTTCAGATATAGAAGCCGATAGGTATTTCAAATATAGGTGTGGATAGGCATTTCAGATATGGTTGCCGATAGGCATTTCAAATATAGGTGCTGATAGTCATTTCAGATGTAGTTTCCGATAGGCATTTCAAAAATAGGTTCCGATAGGCATTTCAGATATAGGTGCCGATAGGCATTTCAGATATACTTACCGATTGGCATTTTAAAAATAGGTGCCGATAGGCATTTTAGATGTAGTTTCCGATAGGCATTTCAAAAATAGGTGCCGATAGGCATTTCAGATATATGTGCCGATAGGCATATCAGATATAGTTGCCGATAGGCATTTAAAATATATGTGCCGACAGGCATTTCAAATATAGGTGTCGACCGGCATTTCAGATATAAATGCCGAAAGGCATTTCAGATATAGGTGCCGATAGGCATTTCTGATGTGGTTGCCGATAGGCATTTCAAATATAGGTGCTGATAGGCATTTCAGATGTAGTTTCCGATAGGCATTTCAAAAATAGGTACCGATAGGCATTTCAGATATAGGTGCCTATAGGCATTTCAGATATAGTTGCCGATTGGCATTTTAAAAATAGGTGCCGATAGGCATTTTAGATATAGAAGCCGATAGGTATTTCAAATATAGGTGTGGATAGGCATTTCAGATATGGTTGCCGATAGGCATTTCAAATATAGGTGCTGATAGTCATTTCAGATGTAGTTTCCGATAGGCATTTCAAAAATAGGTTCCGATAGGCATTTCAGATATAGGTGCCGATAGGCATTTCAGATATACTTACCGATTGGCAATTTAAAAATAGGTGCCGATAGGCATTTTAGATGTAGTTTCCGATAGGCATTTCAAAAATAGGTGCCGATAGGCATTTCAGATATAGGTGCCGATAGGCATATCAGATATAGTTGCCGTTACGCATTTAAAATATATGTGCCGATAGGCATTTCAAATATAGGTGTCGACCGGCATTTCAGATATAAATGCCGAAAGGTATTTCAGATATAGGTGCCGATAGGCATTTCTGATGTGGTTGCCGATAGGCATTTCAAATATAGGTGCTGATAGGCATTTCAGATGTAGTTTCCGATAGGCATTTCAAAAATAGGTACCGATAGGCATTTCAGATATAGGTGCCGATAGGCATTTCAGATATAGTTGCCGATTGGCATTTTAAAAATAGGTGCTGATAGGCATTTCAGATATAGAAACCGATAGGTATTTCAAATATAGGTGTGGATAGGCATTTCAGATATGGTTGCCGATAGGCATTTTAAATATAGGTGCTGATAGTCATTTCAGATGTAGTTTCCGATAGGCATTTCAAAAATAGGTTCCGATAGGCATTTCAGATATAGGTGCCGATAGGCATTTCAGATATACTTACCGATTGGCATTTTAAAAATAGGTGCCGGTAGGCATTTTAGATGTAGTTTCCGAAAGGCATTTCAAAAATAGGTGCCGATAGGCATTTCAGATATAGGTGCCGATAGGCATATCAGATATAGTTGCCGATAGGCATTTAAAATATATGTGCCGATAGGCATTTCAAATATAGGTGTCGACCGGCATTTCAGATATAAATGCCGAAAGGCATTTCAGATATAGGTGCCGATAGGCATTTCTGATGTGGTTGCCGATAGGCATTTCAAATATAGGTGCTGATGGGCATTTCAGATGTAGTTTCCGATAGGCATTTCAAAAATAGGTACCGATAGGCATTTCAGATATAGGTGCCGATAGGCATTTCAGATATAGTTGCCGATTGGCATTTTAAAAATAGGTGCCGATAGGCATTTCAGATATAGAAGCCGATAGGTATTTCAAATACAGGTGTGGATAGGCATTTCAGATATGGTTGCCGATAGGCATTTCAAATATAGGTGCTGATAGTCATTTCAGATGTAATTTCCGATAGGCATTTAAAAAATAGGTTCCGATAGGCATTTCAGATATAGGTGCCGATAGGCATTTCAGATATACTTACCGATTGGCATTTTAAAAATAGGTGCCGATAGGCATTTTAGATGTATTTTCCGATAGGCATTTCAAAAATAGGTGCCGATAGGCATTTCAGATATAGGTGCCGATAGGCATATCAGATATAGTTGCCGATAGGCATTTAAAATATATGTGCCGATACGCATTTCAAATATAGGTGTCGACCGGCATTTCAGATATAAATGTCGAAAGGCATTTCAGATATAGGTGCCGATAGGCATTTCTGATGTGGTTGCCGATAGGCATTTCAAATATAGGTGCTGATAGGCATTTCAGATGTAGTTTCCGATAGGCATTTCAAAAATAGGTACCGATAGGCATTTCAGATATAGGTGCCGATAGGCATTTCAGATATAGTTGCCGATTGGCATTTTAAAAATAGGTACCGATAGGCATTTCAGATATAGAAGCCGATAGATATTTCAAATATAGGTGTGGATAGGCATTTCAGATATGGTTGCCGATAGGCATTTCAAATATAGGTGCTGATAGTCATTTCAGATGTAGTTTCCGATAGGCATTTCAAAAATAGGTCCGATAGGCATTTCAGATATAGGTGCCGATAGGCATTTCAGATATACTTACCGATTGGCATTTTAAAAATAGGTGCCGATAGGCATTTTAGATGTAGTTTCCGATAGGCATTTCTAAAATAGGTGCCGATAGGCATTTCAGATATAGGTGCCGATAGGCATATCAGATATAGTTGCCGATAGGCATTTAAAATATAAGTGCCGATAGGCATTTCAAATATAGGTGTCGACCGGCATTTCAGATATAAATGCCGAAAGGCATTTCAGATATAGGTGCCGATAGGCATTTCTGATGTGGATGCCGATAGGCATTTCAAATATAGGTGCTGATAGGCATTTCAGATGTAGTTTCAGATAGGCATTTCAAAAATAGGTACCGATAGGCATTTCAGATATAGGTGCCGATAGGCATTTCAGATATAGTTGCCGATTGGCATTTTAAAAATAGGTGCCGATAGGCATTTTAGATGTAGTTTCCGATAGGTTTTTCAAAAATAGGTGCTGATAGGCATTTCAGATATAGGTGCCGATAGGCATATCAGATATAGTTGCCGATAGGCATTTAAAATATATGTGCCGATAGGCATTTCAAATATAGGTGTCGACCGGCATTTCAGATATAAATGCCGAAAGGCATTTAAATATAGGTGCCGATAGGCATTTCTGATGTGGTTGCCGATAGGCATTTCAAATATAGGTGCTGATAGGCATTTCAGATGTAGTTTCCGATAGGCATTTCAAAAATAGGTACCGACAGGCATTTCAGATATAGGTGCCGATAGGCACTTCAGATATAGTTGCCGATTGGCATTTTAAAAATAGGTGCCGATAGGCATTTCAGATATAGAAGCCGATAGGTATTTCAAATATAGGTGTGGATAGGCATTTCAGATATGGTTGCCGATAGGCATTTCAAATATAGGTGCTGATAGTCATTTCAGATGTAGTTTCCGATAGGCATTTCAAAAATAGGTTCCGATAGGCATTTCAGATATAGGTGCCGATAGGCATTTCAGATATACTTACCGATTGGCATTTTAAAAATAGGTGCCGATAGGCATTTTAGATGTAGTTTCCGATAGGTTTTTCAAAAATAGGTGCCGATAGGCATTTCAGATATAGGTGCCGATAGGCATATCAGATATAGTTGCCGATAGGCATTTAAAATATATGTGCCGATAGGCATTTCAAATATAGGTGTCGACCGGCATTTCAGATATAAATGCCGAAAGGCATTTTAGATATAGGTGCCGATAGGCATTTCTGATGTGGTTGCCGATAGGCATTTCAAATATAGGTGCTGATAGGCATTTCAGATGTAGTTTCCGATAGGCATTTCAGATATAGAAGCCGATAGGTATTTCAAATATAGGTGTGGATAGGCATTTCAGATATGGTTGCCGATGGCATTTCAAATATAGGTGCTGATAGTCATTTCAGATGTAGTTTCCGATAGGCATTTCAAAAATAGGTTCCGATAAGCATTTCAGATATAGGTGCCGATAGGCATTTCAGATATACTTACCGATTGGCATTTTAAAAATAGGTGCCGATAGGCATTTTAGATGTAGTTTCCGATAGGCATTTCAAAAATAGGTGCCGATAGGCATTTCTGATGTGGTTGCCGATAGGCATTTCAAATATAGGTGCTGATAGGCATTTCAGATGTAGTTTCCGATAGGCATTTCAAAAATAGGTACCGATAGGCATTTCAGATATAGGTGCCGATAGGCACTTCAGATATAGTTGCCGATTGGCATTTTAAAAATAGGTGCCGATAGGCATTTCAGATATAGAAGCCGATAGGTATTTCAAATATAGGTGTGGATAGGCATTTCAGACATGGTTGCCGATAGGCATTTCAAATATAGGTGCTGATAGTCATTTCAGATGTAGTTTCCGATAGGCATTTCAAAAATAGGTTCCGATAAGCACTTCAGATATAGGTGCCGATAGGCATTTCAGATATACTTACCGATTGGTATTTTAAAAATAGGTGCCGATAGGCATTTTAGATGTAGTTTCCGATAGGCATTCCAAAAATAGGTGCCGATAGGCATTTCAGATATAGGTGCCGATAGGCATATCAGATATATTTGCCGATAGGCATTTAAAATATACGTGCCGATAGGCATTTCAAATATAGGTGTCGACCGGCATTTCAGATATAAATGCCGAAAGGCATTTCAGATATAGGTGCCGATAGGCATTTCTGATGTGGTTGCCGATAGGCATTTCAAATATAGGTGCTGATAGGCATTTCATATGTAGTTTCCTATAGGCATTTCAAAAATAGGTACCGATAGGCATTTCAGATATAGGTACCGATAGGCATTTCAAATATAGTTGCCGATTGGCATTTTAAAAATAGGTGCCGATAGGCATTTCAGATATAGAAGCCGATAGGTATTTTAAATATAGGTGTGGATAGGCATTTCAGATATGGTTGCCAATAGGCATTTAAAATATATGTGCCGATAGGCATTTCAAATATAGGTGTCGACCGGCATTTCAGATATAAATGCCGAAAGGCATTTCAGATATAGGTGCCGATAGGCATTTCAGATATAGTTGCCGATAGGCATTTCAAATATAGGTGCTGATAGTCATTTTAGATGTAGTTTCCGATAGGCATTTCAAAAATAGGTTCCGATGGGCATTTCAGATATAGGTGCCGATAGGCATATCAGATATAGTTGCCGATAGGCATTTAAAATATATGTGCCGATAGGCATTTCAAATATAGGTGTCGACCAGCATTTCAGATATAAATGCCGAAAGGCATTTCAGATATAGGTGCCGATAGGCATTTCTGATGTGGTTGCCGATAGGCATTTCAAATATAGGTGCTGATAGGCATTTCAGATGTAGTTTCCGATAGGCATTTCAAAAATAGGTACCGATAGGCATTTCAGATATAGGTGCCGATAGGCATTTCAGATTTTGTTGCCGATTGGCATTTTAAAAATAGGTGCCGATAGGCATTTCAGATATAGAAGCCGATAGGTATTTCAAATATAGGTGTGGATAGGCATTTTAGATATGGTTGCCGATAGGCATTTCAAATATAGGTGCTGATAGTCATTTCAGATGTAGTTTCCGATAGGCATTTCAAAAATAGGTTCCGATAGGCATTTCAGATATAGGTGCCGATAGGCATTTCAGATATACTTACCGATTGGCATTTTAAAAATAGGTGCCGATAGGCATTTTAGATGTAGTTTCCGATAGGCATTTCAAAAATAGGTGCCGATAGGCATTTCAGATATAGGTGCCGATAGGCATATCAGATATAGTTGCCGATAGGCATTTAAAATATATGTGCCGATAGGCATTTCAAATATAGGTGTCGACCGGCATTTCAGACATAAATGCCGAAAGGCATTTCAGATATAGGTGCCGATAGGCATTTCTGATGTGGTTGCCGATAGGCATTTCAAATATAGGTGCTGATAGGCATTTCAGATGTAGTTTCCGATAGGCATTTCAAAAATAGGTACCGATGGGCATTTCAGATATAGGTGCCGATAGGCATTTCAGATATAGTTGCCGATTGGCATTTTAAAAATAGGTGCCGATAGGCATTTCAGATATAGAAGCCGATAGGTATTTCAAATATAGGTGTGGATTGGCATTTCAGGTATGGTTGCCGATAGGCATTTCAAATATAGGTGCTGATAGTCATTTCAGATGTAGTTTCCGATAGGCATTTCAAAAATAGGTTCCGATAGGCATTTCAGATATAGGTGCCGATAGGCATTTCAGATATACTTACCGATTGGCATTTTAAAAATAGGTGCCGATAGGCATTATAGATGTAGTTTCCGATAGGCATTTCAAAAATAGGTGCCGATAGGCATTTCAGATATAGGTGCCGATAGGCATATCAGATATAGTTGCCGATAGGCATTTAAAATATATGTGCCGATAAGCATTTCAAATATAGGTGTCGACCGGCATTTCAGATATAATTGCCGAAAGGCATTTCAGATATAGGTGCCGATAGGCATTTCTGATGTGGTTGTCGATAGGCATTTCAAATATAGGTGCTGATAGGCATTTCAGATGTAGTTTCCGATAGGCATATCAAAAATAGGTACCGATAGGCATTTCAGATATAGGTGCCGATAGGCATTTCAGATTTTGTTGCCGATTGGCATTTTAAAAATAGGTGCCGATAGGCATTTTAGATGTAGTTTCCGATAGGCATTTCAAAAATAGGTGCCGATAGGCATTTCAGATATAGGTGCCGATAGGCATATCAGATATAGTTGCCGATAGGCATTTAAAATATATGTGCCGATAGGCATTTCAAATATAGGTGTCGACCGGCATTTCAGATATAAATGCCGAAAGGCATTTCAGATATAGGTGCCGATAGGCATTTCTGATGTGGTTGCCGATAGGCATTTCAAATATAGGTGCTGATAGGCATTTCAGATGTAGTTTCCGATAGGCATTTCAAAAATAGGTACCGATAGGCATTTCAGATATAGGTGCCGATAGGCACTTCAGATATAGTTGCCGATTGGCATTTTAAAAATAGGTGCCGATAGGCATTTCAGATATAGAAGCCGATAGGTATTTCAAATATAGGTGTGGATAGGCATTTCAGATATGGTTGCCGATAGGCATTTCAAATATAGGTGCTGATAGTCATTTCAGATGTAGTTTCCGATAGGCATTTCAAAAATAGGTTCCGATAGGCATTTCAAATATAGGTGCCGATAGGCATTTCAGATATACTTACAGATTGGCATTTTAAAAATATGTGCCGATAGGCATTTTAGATGTAGTTTACGATAGGCATTTCAAAAATAGGTGCCGATAGGCATTTCAGATATAGGTGCCGATAGGCATATCAGATATAGTTGCCGATAGGCATTTAAAATATATGTGCCGATAGGCATTTCAAATATAGGTGTCGACCAGCATTTCAGATATAAATGCCGAAAGGCATTTCAGATATAGGTGCCGATAGGCATTTCTGATGTGGTTGCCGATAGGCATTTCAAATATAGGTGCTGATAGGCATTTCAGATGTAGTTTCCGATAGGCATTTCAAAAATAGGTACCGATAGGCATTTCAGATATAGGTGCCGATAGGCATTTCAGATATAGTTGCCGATTGGCATCTTAAAAATAGGTGCCGATAGGCATTTCAGATATAGAAGCCGATAGGTATTTCAAATATAGGTGTGGATAGGCATTTCAGATATGGTTGCCGATAGGCATTTCAAATATAGGTGCTGATAGTCATTTCAGATGTAGTTTCCGATAGGCATTTCAAAAATAGGTTCCGATAGGCATTTCAGATATAGGTGCCGATAGGCATTTCAGATATACTTACCGATTGGCATTTTAAAAATAGGTGCCGATAGGCATTTTAGATGTAGTTTCCGATAGGCATTTCAAAAATAGGTGCCGATAGGCATTTCAGATATAGGTGCCGATAGGCATATCAGATATAGTTGCCGATAGGCATTTAAAATATATGTGCCGATAGGCATTTCAAATATAGGTGTCGACCGGCATTTCAGATATAATTGCCGAAAGGCATTTCAGATATAGGTGCCGATAGGCATTTCTGATGTGGTTGTCGATAGGCATTTCAAATATAGGTGCTGATAGGCATTTCAGATGTAGTTTCCGATAGGCATATCAAAAATAGGTACCGATAGGCATTTCAGATATAGGTGCCGATAGGCATTTCAGATATAGTTGCCGATTGGCATTTTAAAATAGGTGCCGATAGGCATTTCAGATATAGAAGCCGAAAGGTATTTCAAATATAGGTGTGGATAGGCATTTTAGATATGGTTGCCGATAGGCATTTCAAATATAGGTGCTGATAGTCATTTCAGATGTAGTTTCCGATAGGCATTTCAAAAATAGGTTCCGATAGGCATTTCAGATATAGGTGCCGATAGGCATTTCAGATATACTTACCGATTGGCATTTTAAAAATAGGTGCCGATAGGCATTTTAGATGTAGTTTCCGATAGGCATTTCAAAAACAGGTGCCGATAGGCATTTCAGATATAGGTGCCGATAGGCATAACAGATATAGTTGCCGATAGGCATTTAAAATATATGTGCCGATAGGCATTTCAAATATAGGTGTCGACCGGCATTTCAGACATAAATGCCGAAAGGCATTTCAGATATAGGTGCCGATAGGCATTTCTGATGTGGTTGCCGATAGGCATTTCAAATATAGGTGCTGATAGGCATTTCAGATGATATTTCCGATAGGCATTTCAAAAATAGGTACCGATAGGCATTTCAGATATAGGTGCCGATAGGCATTTCAGATATAGTTGCCGATTGGCATTTTAAAAATAGGTGCCGATAGGCATTTCAGATATAGAAGCCGATAGGTATTTCAAATATAGGTGTGGATAGGCATTTCAGATATGGTTGCCGATAGGCATTTCAAATATAGGTGCTGATAGTCATTTCAGATGTAGTTTCCGATAGGCATTTCAAAAATAGGTTCCGATAGGCATTTCAGATATAGGTGCCGATAGGCATTTCAGATATACTTACCGATTGGCATTTTAAAAATAGGTGCCGATAGGCATTTTAGATGTAGTTTCCGATAGGCATTTCAAAAATAGGTGCCGATAGGCATTTCAGATATAGGTGCCGATAGGCATATCAGATATAATTGCCAATAGGCATTTAAAATATATGTGCCGATAGGCATTTTAAATATAGGTGTCGACCGGCATTTCAGATATAAATGCCGAAAGGCATTTCAGATATAGGTGCCGATAGGCATTTCTGATGTGGTTGCCGATAGGCATTTCAAATATAGGTGCTGATAGGCATTTCAGATGTAGTTTCCGATAGGCATTTTAAAAATAGGTACCGATTGGCATTTTAGATATAGGTGCCGATAGGCATTTCAGATATAGTTGCCGATTGGCATTTTAAAAATAGGTGCCGATAGGCATTTCAGATATAGAAGCCGATAGGTATTTCAAATATAGGTGTGGATAGGCATTTCAGATATGGTTGCCGATAGGCATTTCAAATATAGGTGCTGATAGTCATTTCAGATGTAGTTTCCGTTAGGCATTTCAAAAATAGATTCCGATAGGCATTTCAGATATAGGTGCCGATAGGCATTTCAGATATACTTACCGATTGGCATTTTAAAAATAGGTGCCGATAGGCATTTTAGATGTAGTTTCCGATAGGCATTTCAAAAATAGGTGCCGATAGGCATTTCAGATATAGGTGCCGATAGGCATATCAGATATAGTTGCCGATAGGCATTTAAAATATATGTGCCGATAGGCATTTCAAATATAGGTGTCGACGGGCATTTCAGATATAAATGCCGAAAGGCATTTCAGATATAGGTGCCGATAGGCATTTCTGATGTGGTTGCCGATAGGCATTTCAAATATAGGTGCTGATAGGCATTTCAGATGTAGTTTCCGATAGGCATTTCAAAAATAGGTACCGATAGGCATTTCAGATTAGGTGCCGATAGGCATTTCAGATATAGTTGCCGATTGGCATTTTAAAAATAGGTGCCGATAGGCAT
>JAVRKA010001146.1:0-24535 GCA_034508555.1 Venustoraphidia nigricollis | reverse complement strand
GCCGATAGGCATTTTAGATATAGAAGCCGATAGGTATTTCAAATATAGGTGTCGATAGGCATTTCAGATATGGTTGCCGATAGGCATTTCAAATATAGGAGCAGATAGGCATTTCAGATGTAGTTTCCGAAAGGCATTTCAAAAATAGGTGCCAATAGGCATTTCAGATATAGGTGCCGATAGGCATTTCAGATATAGTTGCCGATTTGCATTTTAAAAATAGGTGCCGATAGGCATTTCAGATATAGAAGCTGATAGGCATTTCAAATATAGGTGCCGATAGGCATTCACGATATGGTTGCCGAGAGGCTATTCAAATATAAGTGCTGATAGCCATTTCAGATGTAGTTTCCGACAGGCATTTCAAAAATAGGTACCGATAGGCATTTCAGATATAGTTGCCGATTGGCATTTTAAAATTAGGTGCCGATAGGCATTTCAGATATTGTTGCCGATTGGCATTTCAAAAATAGGTGCCGATAGGCATTTCAGATATATGTGCCGATAGGCATATCAGATATAGTTGCCGATAGGCATTTCAAATATAGGTGCTGATAGGCATTTCAGATGTAATTTTCGATAGGCATTTCAAAAATAGGTGCCGATAGGCATTTCAGATATAGGTGCCGATAGGCATTTCAGATATAGTTGCCGATTGGCATTTTAAATATAGGTGCCGATAGGCATTTCAGATATAGAAGCCGATAGGCATTTCAAATATAGGTGCTGATAGGCATTCCAGATATGGTTGCCGATAGGCATTTCAAATATAGGTGCTGATAGGCATTTCAGATGTGGTTTCCGATAGGCATTTCAAAAATTGGTGCCGATAAGCATTTCAGATATAGGTGCCGATAGGCATTTCAGATATAGTTGCCGATTGGCATTTTAAAAATAGGTCCCGATAGGCATTTTAGATATAGAAGCCGATAGGTATTTCAAATATTGGTGTCGATAGGCATTTCAGGTATGGTTGCTGATAGGCATTTCAAATATTGGTGCTGATAGGCATTTCAGATGTAGTTTCCGATAGGCATTTCAAAAATAGGTGCCGATAGGCATTTCAGATATAGGTGCCGATAGGCATTTCAGATATAGTAGCCGATTGGCATTTTAAAAATAGGTGCCGATAGGCATTTCAGATATAGAAGCCGATAGGCATTTCAAATATAGGTGCCGATAGGCATTCCAGATATGGTTGCCGATAGGCATTTCAAATATAGGTGCTGATAGGCATTTCAGATGTAGTTTCCGATAGGCATTTCAAAAATTGGGGCCGATAGGCATTTCAGATATAGGTGCCGATAGGCATTTCAGATATAGAGTCCGATTGGCATTTTAAAAATAGGTGCCGATACGCATTTTAGATATAGAAGCCGATAGGTATTTCAAATATAGGTGTCGATAGGCATTTCAGATATGGTTGCCGATAGGCATTTCAAATATAGGTGCTGATAGGCATATCAGATGTAGTTTCCGATAGGCATTTCAAAAATAGGTGCCGATAGGCATTTCAGATATAGGTGCCGATAGGCATTTCAGATATAGTTGCCGATTGGCATTTTAAAAATAGGTGCCGATAGGCATTTCAGATAGAGAAGCCGATAGGCATTTCAAATATAAGTGCCGATAGGCATTCCAGATATGGTTGCCGATAGGCATTTTAAATATAGGTGCTGATAGGCATTTCAGATGTAGTTTCCGATAGGCATTTCAAAAATAGGTGCCGATGGGCATTTCAGATATAGGTGCCGATAGGCATTTCAGATATAGTTGCTAATTGGCATTTTAAAAATAAGTGTCGATAGGCATTTCAGATAGAGAAGCCGATAGGCATTTTAAATATAGGTGCCGATAGGCATTCCAGATATGGTTGCCGATAGGCATTTCAAATATAGGTGCTGATAGGCATTTCAAATATAGGTGCTGATAGGCATTTTAGATGTAGTTTCCGATAGGCATTTCAAAAATTGATGCCGATAGGCATTTCAGATATAGTGTCCGATTGGCATTTTAAAAATAGGTGCCGATAGGCATTTCAGATATAGTTGCCGATTGGCATTTCAAAAATATGTGCCGATAGGCATTTCAGATATAGGTGCCGATAGGCATTTTAAATATAGGTGCTGATAGGCATTTCAGATGTAGTTTCCGATAGGCATTTCAAAAATAGGTGCCGATGGGCATTTCAGATATAGGTGCCGATAGGCATTTCAGATATAGTTGCTAATTGGCATTTTAAAAATAAGTGTCGATAGGCATTTCAGATAGAGAAGCCGATAGGCATTTTAAATATAGGTGCCGATAGGCATTCCAGATATGGTTGCCGATAGGCATTTCAAATATAGGTGCCGATAGGCATTTCAAATATAGGAGCAGATAGGCATTTCAGATGTAGTTTCCGAAAGGCATTTCAAAAATAGGTGCCAATAGGCATTTCAGATATAGGTGCCGATAGGCATTTCAGATATAATTGCCGATTGGCATTTTAAAAATAGGTGCCGATAGTAATTTCAGATATAGAAGCCAATAGGCATTTCAAATATAGGTGCCGATAGGCATTCCCGATATGGTTGCCGATAGGCTATTCAAATATAAGTGCTGATAGCCATTTCAGATGTAGTTTCCGATAGGCATTTCAAAAATAGGTACCGATAGGCATTTCAGATATAGTTGCCGATTGGCATTTTAAAAATAGGTGCCGATAGGCATTTCAGATATAGTTGCCGATTGGCATTTCAAAAATAGGTGCCGATAGGCATTTCAGATATAGGTGCCGATAGGCAAATCAGATATAGTTGCCGATAGGCATTTTAAATATAGGTGCTGATAGGCATTTCAGATGTAGTTTTCGATAGGCATTTCAAAAATAGGTGCCAATAAGCATTTCAGATATAGGTGCCGATGGGCATTTCAGATATAGTTGCCGATTGGCATGTTAAATATAGGTGCCGATAGGCATTTCAGATATAGAAGCCGATAGGCATTTCAAATATAGGTGCTGATAGGCATTCCAGATATGGTTGCCGATAGGCATTTCAAATATAGGTGCTGATAGGCATTTCAGATGTAGTTTCCGATAGGCATTTCAAAAATTGGTGCCGATAAGCATTTCAGATATAGGTGCCGATAGGCATTTCAGATATAGTTGCCGATTGGCATTTTAAAATAGGTGCCGATAGGCATTTCAGATATAGAAGCCGATAGGTATTTCAAAAATAGGTGCCGGTAGGCATTTCAGATATAGGTGCCGATAGGCATTTCAGATATAGTTGCCGATTGGCATTTTAAAAATAGGTGCCGATAGGCATTTCAGATATAGTTGCCGATTGGCATATGAAAAATAGGTGCCGATAGGCATTTCAGATATAGAAGCCGATAGGCATTTCAAATATAGGTGCCGATAGGCATTCCAGATATGGTTGCCGATAGGCATTTTTAATATAGGTGCTGATAGGCATTTCAGATGTAGTTTCCGATAGGCATTTCAAAAATTGGTGCCGATAGGCATTTCAGATATAGGTGCCGATAGGCATTTTAGATATAGTTGCCGATTGGCATTTTAAAAATAGGTGCCGATACGCATTTCAGATATAGAAGCCGATAGGTATTTCAAATATAGGTGTCGATAGGCATTTCAGATATGGTTGCCGATAGGCATTTCAAATATAGGTGCTGATAGGCATTTCAGATGTAGTTTCCGATAGGCATTTCAAAAATTGGTGCCGATAGGCATTTCAGATATAGGTGCCGATAGGCATTTCAGATATAGTTGGCGATTGGCATTTTAAAAATAGGTTTCGATAGGCATTTCAGATATAGAAGCCGATAGGCATTTCAAATATAGGTGCCGATAGGCATTCCAGATATGGTTGCCGATAGGCATTTCAAATATAGGTGCTGATAGGCATCCCAGATGTAGTTTCCGATAGGGATTTCAAAATTGGTGCCGATAGGCATTTCAGATATAGGTGCCGATAGGCATTTCAGATATAGTTACCGATTGATATTTTAAAAATAGGTGCCGATAGACATTTCAGATATAAAAGCCGATAGGTATTTCAAATATAGGTGTCGATAGGCATTTCAGATATGGTTGCCGATAGGCATTTCAAATATAAGTGCTGATAGGCATTTCAGATGTAGTTTCCGATAGGCATTTCAAAAATAGGTGCCGATAGGCATTTCAGATATAGGTGCCGATAGGCATTTCAGATATAGTTGCCGATTGGCATTTTAAAAACAGTTGCCGATAGGCATTTCAGATATAGAAGCCGATAGGCATTTCAAATATAGGTGCCGATAGGCATTCCAGATATGGTTGCCGATAGGCATTTTAAATATAGGTGCTGATAGGCATTTCAGATGTAGTTTCCGATAGGCATTTCAAAAATAGGTGCCGATGGGCATTTCAGATACAGGTGCCGATAGGCATTTCAGATATAGTTGCCAATTGGCATTTTAAAAATAAGTGTCGATAGGCATTTCAGATAGAGAAGCCGATAGGCAATTTAAATATAGGTGCCGATAGGCATTCCAGATGTGGTTGCCGATAGGTATTTCAAATATAGGTGGTGATAGGCATTTTAGATGTAGTTTCCGATAGGCATTTCAAAAATTGATGCCGATAGGCATTTCAGATATAGGTGCCGATAGGCATTTCAGATATAATTGCCGATTGGCATTTTAAAAACAGGTGCCGATAGGCATTTCAGATATAGAAGCCGATAGGTATTTCAAATATAGGTGTCGATAGGCATTTCAGATATGGTTGCCGATAGGCTTTTCAAATATAGGAGCAGAAAGGCATTTCAGATGTAGTTTCCGAAAGGCATTTCAAAAATAGGTGCCAATAGGCATTTCAGATATAGGTGCCGATAGGCATTTTAGATATAGTTGCCGATTGGCATTTTAAAAATAGGTGCCGATAGGCATTTCAGATATAGAAGCTGATAAGCATTTCAAATATAGGTGCCGATAGGCATTCCCGATGTGGTTGCCGATAGGCTAATCAAATATAAGTGCTGATAAACATTTCAGATGTAGTTTCCGATAGGCATTTCAAAAATAGGTACCGATAGGCATTTCAGATATAGTTGCCGATTGGCATTTCAAAAATAGGTGCCGATAGGCATTTCAGATATAGGTGCCGATAGGCATATCAGATATAGTTGCCGATAGGCATTTCAAATATAGGTGCTGATAGGCATTTCAGATGTAGTTTTCGATAGGCATTTCAAAAATAGGTGCCGATAGGCATTTCAGATATAGTTGCCGATTGGCATTTTAAAAATAGGTGCCGATAGGCATTTCAGATAGAGAAGCCGATAGGCATTTCAAATATAAGTGCCGATAGGCATTCCAGATATGGTTGCCGATAGGCATTTTAAATATAGGTGCTGATAGGCATTTCAGATGTAGTTTCCGATAGGCATTTCAAAAATAGGTGCCGATGGGCATTTCAGATATAGGTGCCGATAGGCATTTCAGATATAGTTGCTAATTGGCATTTTAAAAATAAGTGTCGATAGGCATTTCAGATAGAGAAGCCGATAGGCATTTTAAATATAGGTGCCGATAGGCATTCCAGATATGGTTGCCGATAGGCATTTCAAATATAGGTGCTGATAGGCATTTCAAATATAGGTGCTGATAGGCATTTTAGATGTAGTTTCCGATAGGCATTTCAAAAATTGATGCCGATAGGCATTTCAGATATAGTGTCCGATTGGCATTTTAAAAATAGGTGCCGATAGGCATTTCAGATATAGTTGCCGATTGGCATTTCAAAAATAGGTGCCGATAGGCATTTCAGATATAGGTGCCGATAGGCATTTTAAATATAGGTGCTGATAGGCATTTCAGATGTAGTTTCCGATAGGCATTTCAAAAATAGGTGCCGATGGGCATTTCAGATATAGGTGCCGATAGGCATTTCAGATATAGTTGCTAATTGTCATTTTAAAAATAAGTGTCGATAGGCATTTCAGATAGAGAAGCCGATAGGCATTTTAAATATAGGTGCCGATAGGCATTCCAGATATGGTTGCCGATAGGCATTTCAAATATAGGTGCCGATAGGCATTTCAAATATAGGAGCAGATAGGCATTTCAGATGTAGTTTCCGAAAGGCATTTCAAAAATAGGTGCCAATAGGCATTTCAGATATAGGTGCCGATAGGCATTTCAGATATAATTGCCGATTGGCATTTTAAAAATAGGTGCCGATAGTAATTTCAGATATAGAAGCCAATAGGCATTTCAAATATAGGTGCCGATAGGCATTCCCGATATGGTTGCCGATAGGCTATTCAAATATAAGTGCTGATAGCCATTTCAGATGTAGTTTCCGATAGGCATTTCAAAAATAGGTACCGATAGGCATTTCAGATATAGTTGCCGATTGGCATTTTAAAAATAGGTGCCGATAGGCATTTCAGATATAGTTGCCGATTGGCATTTCAAAAATAGGTGCCGATAGGCATTTCAGATATAGGTGCCGATAGGCATATCAGATATAGTTGCCGATAGGCATTTTAAATATAGGTGCTGATAGGCATTTCAGATGTAGTTTTCGATAGGCATTTCAAAAATAGGTGCCAATAAGCATTTCAGATATAGGTGCCGATGGGCATTTCAGATATAGTTGCCGATTGGCATGTTAAATATAGGTGCCGATAGGCATTTCAGATATAGAAGCCGATAGGCATTTCAAATATAGGTGCTGATAGGCATTCCAGATATGGTTGCCGATAGGCATTTCAAATATAGGTGCTGATAGGCATTTCAGATGTAGTTTCCGATAGGCATTTCAAAAATTGGTGCCGATAAGCATTTCAGATATAGGTGCCGATAGGCATTTCAGATATAGTTGCCGATTGGCATTTTAAAATAGGTGCCGATAGGCATTTCAGATATAGAAGCCGATAGGTATTTCAAAAATAGTTGCCGGTAGGCATTTCAGATATAGGTGCCGATAGGCATTTCAGATATAGTTGCCGATTGGCATTTTAAAAATAGGTGCCGATAGGCATTTCAGATATAGTTGCCGATTGGCATATGAAAAATAGGTGCCGATAGGCATTTCAGATATAGAAGCCGATAGGCATTTCAAATATAGGTGCCGATAGGCATTCCAGATATGGTTGCCGATAGGCATTTTTAATATAGGTGCTGATAGGCATTTCAGATGTAGTTTCCGATAGGCATTTCAAAAATTGGTGCCGATAGGCATTTCAGATATAGGTGCCGATAGGCATTTTAGATATAGTTGCCGATTGGCATTTTAAAAATAGGTGCCGATACGCATTTCAGATATAGAAGCCGATAGGTATTTCAAATATAGGTGTCGATAGGCATTTCAGATATGGTTGCCGATAGGCATTTCAAATATAGGTGCTGATAGGCATTTCAGATGTAGTTTCCGATAGGCATTTCAAAAATTGGTGCCGATAGGCATTTCAGATATAGGTGCCGATAGGCATTTCAGATATAGTTGGCGATTGGCATTTTAAAAATAGGTTTCGATAGGCATTTCAGATATAGAAGCCGATAGGCATTTCAAATATAGGTGCCGATAGGCATTCCAGATATGGTTGCCGATAGGCATTTCAAATATAGGTGCTGATAGGCATCCCAGATGTAGTTTCCGATAGGGATTTCAAAAATTGGTGCCGATAGGCATTTCAGATATAGGTGCCGATAGGCATTTCAGATATAGTTACCGATTGATATTTTAAAAATAGGTGCCGATAGACATTTCAGATATAGAAGCCGATAGGTATTTCAAATATAGGTGTCGATAGGCATTTCAGATATGGTTGCCGATAGGCATTTCAAATATAAGTGCTGATAGGCATTTCAGATGTAGTTTCCGATAGGCATTTCAAAAATAGGTGCCGATAGGCATTTCAGATATAGGTGCCGATAGGCATTTCAGATATAGTTGCCGATTGGCATTTTAAAAACAGTTG
Source organism: Venustoraphidia nigricollis (assembly GCA_034508555.1). Classification (NCBI taxonomy): domain Eukaryota; kingdom Metazoa; phylum Arthropoda; class Insecta; order Raphidioptera; family Raphidiidae; genus Venustoraphidia; species Venustoraphidia nigricollis. The sequence continues at coordinate 16,562 of JAVRKA010001146.1, read as the reverse complement.
CCGATAGGCATTTCAGATATAGAAGCCGATAGGCATTTCAAATATAGGTGCCGATAGGCATTCCAGATATGGTTGCCGATAGGCATTTTAAATATAGGTGCTGATAGGCATTTCAGATGTAGTTTCCGATAGGCATTTCAAAAATAGGTGCCGATGGGCATTTCAGATACAGGTGCCGATAGGCATTTCAGATATAGTTGCCAATTGGCATTTTAAAAATAAGTGTCGATAGGCATTTCAGATAGAGAAGCCGATAGGCAATTTAAATATAGGTGCCGATAGGCATTCCAGATGTGGTTGCCGATAGGTATTTCAAATATAGGTGGTGATAGGCATTTTAGATGTAGTTTCCGATAGGCATTTCAAAAATTGATGCCGATAGGCATTTCAGATATAGGTGCCGATAGGCATTTCAGATATAATTGCCGATTGGCATTTTAAAAACAGGTGCCGATAGGCATTTCAGATATAGAAGCCGATAGGTATTTCAAATATAGGTGTCGATAGGCATTTCAGATATGGTTGCCGATAGGCTTTTCAAATATAGGAGCAGAAAGGCATTTCAGATGTAGTTTCCGAAAGGCATTTCAAAAATAGGTGCCAATAGGCATTTCAGATATAGGTGCCGATAGGCATTTTAGATATAGTTGCCGATTGGCATTTTAAAAATAGGTGCCGATAGGCATTTCAGATATAGAAGCTGATAAGCATTTCAAATATAGGTGCCGATAGGCATTCCCGATGTGGTTGCCGATAGGCTAATCAAATATAAGTGCTGATAAACATTTCAGATGTAGTTTCCGATAGGCATTTCAAAAATAGGTACCGATAGGCATTTCAGATATAGTTTCCGATAGGCATTTCAAAAATAGGTGCCGATGGGCATTTCAGATACAGGTGCCGATAGGCATTTCAGATATAGTTGCCAATTGGCATTTTAAAAATAAGTGTCGATAGGCATTTCAGATAGAGAAGCCGATAGGCAATTTAAATATAGGTGCCGATAGGCATTCCAGATGTGGTTGCCGATAGGTATTTCAAATATAGGTGGTGATAGGCATTTTAGATGTAGTTTCCGATAGGCATTTCAAAAATTGATGCCGATAGGCATTTCAGATATAGGTGCCGATAGGCATTTCAGATATAGTTGCCGATTTGCATTTTAAAAATAGGTGCCGATAGGCATTTCAGATATAGAAGCCGATAGGCATTTCAAATATATGTGCCGATAGGCATTCCAGATATGGTTGCCGATAGGCATTTCAAATATAGGTGCTGATAGGCATTTCAGATGTAGTTTCCGATAGGCATTTCAAAAATAGGTGCCGATCGGCATTTCAGATATAGTCGCCGATTGGCATTTTAAAAATAGGTGCCGATAGGCATTTCAGATATAGAAGCCGATAGGCATTTCATATATAGGTGCCGTTTGGCATTCCAGATATGGTTGCCCATAGGCATTTTAAATATAGGTGCTGATAGGAATTTCAGATGTAGTTTCCGATAGGCATTTCAAAAATAGGTGCCGATCGGCATTTCACATATAGGTGCCGATAGGCATTTCAGATATAGTTGCCAATTGGCATTTTAAAAATAAGTGTCGATAGAAATTTCAGATAGAAAAGCCGATAGGCATTTTAAATATAGGTGCCGATAGGCATTCCCGATATGGTTGCCGATAGGCTAATCAAATATAAGTGCTGATAGCCATTTCAGATGTAGTTTCCGATAGGCATTTCAAAAATAGGTACCGATAGGCATTTCAGATATAGTTGCCGATTGGCATTTTAAAAATAGGTGCCGATAGGCATTTCAGATATAGTTGCCGATTGGCATTTCAAAAATAGGTCCCGATAGGCATTTCAGATATAGGTGCCGATAGGAATATCAGATATAGTTGCCGATAGGCATTTCAAATATAGGTGCTGATAGGCATTTCAGATGTAGTTTATGATCAGCATTTCAAAAATAGGTGCCGATAGGCATTTCAAAAATAGGTACCGATAGGCATTTCAGATATAGTTGCCGATTGGCATTTTAAAAATAGGTGCCGATAGGCATTTCAGATATAGTTGCCGATTGGCATTTTAAAAATAGGTGCTGATAGGCATTCCAGATATGGTTGCCGATAGGCATTTCAAATATTGGTGCTGATAGGCATTTCAGATGTAGTTTCCGATAGGCATTTCAAAAATAGGTGCCGATAGGCATTTCAGATATAGGTGCCGATAGGCATTTCAGATATAGTTGCCGATTTGCATTTTAAAAATAGGTGCCGATAGGCATTTCAGATATAGAAGCCGATAGGCATTTCAAATATATGTGCCGATAGGCATTCCAGATATGGTTGCCGATAGGCATTTCAAATATAGGTGCTGATAGGCATTTCAGATGAAGTTTCCGATAGGCATTTCAAAAATAGGTGCCGATAGGTATTTCAGATATAGGTGCCGATAGGCATTTCAGATATAGTTGGCGATTGGCATTTTAAAAATAGGTGTCGATAGGCATTTCAGATATAGAAGCCGATAGGCATTTCAAATATAGGTGCCGATAGGCATTCCAGATATGGTTGCCGATAGGCATTTCAAATATAGGTGCTGATAGGCATTCCAGATGTAGTTTCCGATAGGCATTTCAAAAATTGGTGCCGATAGGCATTTCAGATATAGGTGCCGATAGGCATTTCAGATATAGTTACCGATTGGCATTTTAAAAATAGGTGCCGATAGGCATTTCAGATATAGAAGCCGATAGGTATTTCAAATATAGGTGTCGATAGGCATTTCAGATATGGTTGCCGATAGGCATTTCAAATATAAGTGCTGATAGGCATTTCAGATGTAGTTTCCGATAGGCATTTCAAAAATTGGTGCCGATAGGCATTTCAGATATAGTTGCCGATTGGCATTTTAAAAATAGGTGCCGAAACGCATTTCAGATATAGAAGCCGATAGGTATTTCAAATATAGGTGTCGATAGGCATTTCAAATATGGTTGCCGATAGGCATTTCAAATATAAGTGCTGATAGCCATTTCAGATGTAGTTTCCGATAGGCATTTCAAAAATAGGTGCCGATCGGCATTTCAGATATAGTTGCCGATTGGCATTTTAAAAATAGGTGCCGATAGGCATTTCAGATATAGAAGCCGATAGGCATTTCATATATAGGTGCCGTTAGGCATTCCAGATATGGTTGCCCATAGGCGTTTTAAATATAGGTGCTGATAGGCATTTCAGATGTAGTTTCCGATTAGCATTTAAAAAATAGGTGCCGATCGGCATTTCACATATAGGTGCCGATAGGCATTTCAGATATAGTTGCCAATTGGCATTTTAAAAATAAGTGTCGATAGGCATTTCAGATAGAGAAGCCGATAGGCATTTTAAATATAGGTGCCGATAGGCATTCCAGATATGGTTGCCGATAGGCATTTCAGATATAGGTGCCGATAGGCATTTCAGATATAGTTGCCGATTGGCATTTTAAAAACAGGTGCCGATAGGCATTTCAGATATAGAAGCCGATAGGTATTTCAAATATAGGTGTCGATAGGCATTTCAGATATGGTTGCCGATAGGCATTTCAAATATAGGAGCAGATAGGCATTTCAGATGTAGTTTCTGAAAGGCATTTCAAAAATAGGTGCCAATAGGCATTTCAGATATAGGTGCCAATAGGCATTTCAGATATAGTTGCCGATTGGCATTTTAAAAATAGGTGCCGATAGGCATTTCAGATATGGAAGCCGATAGGCATTTCAAATATAGGTGCCGATAGGCATTCCCGATATGGTTGCCGATAGGCTATTCAAATATAAGTGCTGATAGGCATTTCAGATGTAGTTTCTGATAGGCATTTCAAAAATAGGTACCGATAGGCATTTCAGATATAGTTGCCGATTGGCAATTTAAAAATAGGTGCCGATAGGCATTTCAGATATAGTTGCCGATTGGCATTTCAAAAATATGTGCCGATAGGCATTTCAGATATAGGTGCCGATAGGCATATCAGATATAGTTGCCGATAGGCATTTTAAATATAGGTGCTAATAGGCATTTCAGATGTAGTTTTCGATAGGCATTTCAAAAATAGGTGCCGATAGGCATTTCAGATATATGTGCCGATAGGCATTTCAGATATAGTTGCCGATTGGCATTTTAAATATAGGTGCCGATAGGCATTTCAGATATAGAAGCCGATAGGTATTTCAAATATAGGTGCTGATAGGCATTCCAGATATGGTTGCCGATAGGCATTTCAAATATAGGTGCTGATAGGCATTTCAGATGTAGTTTCCGATAGGCATTTCAAAAATTGGTGCCGATAAGCATTTCAGATATAGGTGCCGATAGGCATTTCAGATATAGTTGCCGATTGGCATTTTAAAAATAGGTGCCGATAGGCATTTCAGATATAGAAGCCGATAGGTATTTCAAATATTGGTGTCGATAGGCATTCCAGGTATGGTTGCCGATAGGCATTTCAAATATTGGTGCTGATAGGTATTTCAGATGTAGTTTCCGATAGGCATTTCAAAAATAGGTGCCGATAGGCATTTCAGATATAGGTGCCGATAGGCATTTCAGATATAGTTGCCGATTGGCATTTTAAAAACAGGTGCTGATAGGCATTTCAGATATAGAAGCCGATAGGTATTTCAAATATAGGTGTCGATAGGCATTTCAGATATGGTTGCCGATAGGCATTTCAAATATAGGAGCAGATAGGCATTTCAGATGTAGTTTCCGAAAGGCATTTCAAAAATAGGTGCCAATAGGCATTTCAGATATAGGTGCCAATTGGCATTTTAAAAATAGGTGCCGATAGGCATTTCAGATATAGAAGCTGTTAGGCATTTCAAATATAGGTGCCGATAGGCATTCCCGATATGGTTGCCGATAGGCTATTCAAATATAAGTGCTGATAGCCATTTCAGATGTAGTTTCCGATAGGCATTTCAAAAATAGGTGCCGATAGGCATTTTAGATATAGGTGCCGATAGGCATATCTGATATAGTTGCCGATAGGCATTTCAAATATAGGTGCTGATAGGCATTTCAGATGTAGTTTTCGATAGGCATTTCAAAAATAGGTGCCGATAGGCATTCCAGATATGGTTGCCGATAGGCATTTCAAATATAGGTGCTGATAGGCATTTCAGATGTAGTTTCCAATAGGCATTTCAAAAATTAGGGCCGATAGGCATTTCAGATATAGGTGCCGATAGGCATTTCAGATATAGTTGCCGATTGGCATTTTAAATATAGGTGCCGATAGGCATTTCAGATATAGAAGCCGATAGGCATTTCAAATATAGGTGCCGATAGGCATTCCAGATATGGTTGCCGATAGGCATTTCAAATATAGGTGCTGATAGGCATTTCAGATGTAGTTTCCAATAGGCATTTCAGAAATTGGTGCCGATAGGCATTTCAGATATAGGTGCCGATAGGCATTTCAGATATAGTTGCCGATTAGCATTTTAAAAATAGGTGCCGATACGCATTTCAGATATAGAAGCCGATAGGCATTTCAGATATAATTGCCGATTGGCATTTTGAAAATAGGTGCCGATAGTAATTTCAGATACAGAAGCCAATAGGCATTTCAAATATAGGTGTCGATAGGCATTTCAGATATGGTTGCCGATAGGCATTTCAAATATAGGTGCTGATAGGCATTTCAGATGTAGTTTCCGATAGGCATTTCAAAAATAGGTGCCAATAGGCATTTCAGATATAGGTGCCGATAGGCATTTCAGATATAGTTGGCGATTGGCATTTTAAAAATAGGTGTCGATAGGCATTTCAGATATAGAAGCCGATAGGCATTTCAAATATAGGTGCCGATAGGCATTCCAAATATGGTTGCCGATAGGCATTTCAAATATAGGTGCTGATAGGCATCCCAGATGTAGTTTCCGATAGGGATTTCAAAAATTGGTGCCGATAGGCATTTCAGATATAGGTGCCGATAGGCATTTCAGATATAGTTACCGATTGATATTTTAAAAATAGGTGCCGATAGGCATTTCAGATATAGAAGCCGATAGGTATTTCAAATATAGGTGTCGATAGGCATTTCAGATATGGTTGCCGATAGGCATTTCAAATATAAGTGCTGATAGGCATTTCAGAAGTAGTTTCCGATAGGCATTTCAAAAATAGGTGCCGATAGGCATTTCAGATATAGGTGCCGATAGGCATTTCAGATATAGTTGCCGATTGGCATTTTTAAAACAGGTGCCGATAGGCATTTCAGTTATAGAAGCCGATAGGCATTTCAAATATAGGTGCCGATAGGCATTCCAGATATGGTTGCCGATAGGCATTTTAAATATAGGTGCTGATAGGCATTTCAGATTTAGTTTCCGATAGGCATTTCAAAAATAGGTGCCGATGGGCATTTCAGATACAGGTGCCGATAGGCATTTCAGATATAGTTGCCAATTGGCATTTTAAAAATAAGTGTCGATAGGCATTTCAGATAGAGAAGCCGATAGGCATTTTAAATATAGGTGCCGATAGGCATTCCAGATGTGGTTGCCGATAGGTATTTCAAATATAGGTGCTGATAGGCATTTTAGATGTAGTTTCCGATAGGCATTTCAAAAACTGATGCCGATAGGCATTTCAGATATAGGTGCCGATAGGCATTTCAGATATACTTGCCGATTGGCATTTTAAAAACAGGTGCCGATAGGCATTTCAGATATAGAAGTCGATAGGTATTTCAAATATAGGTGTCGATAGGCATTTCAGATATAGTTGCCGATAGGCATTTCAAATATAGGAGCAGATAGGCATTTCAGATGTAGTTTCCGAAAGGCATTTCAAAAATAGGTGCCAATAGGCATTTCAGATATAGGTGCCGATAGGCATTTCAGATATAGTTGCCGATTGGCATTTTAAAAATAGGTGCCGATAGGCATTTCAGATATAGAAGCTGATAGGCATTTCAAATATAGGTGCCGATAGGCATTCCCGATGTGGTTGCCGATAGGCTAATCAAATATAAGTGCTGATAAACATTTCAGATGTAGTTTCCGATAGGCATTTCAAAAATAGGTACCGATAGGCATTTCAGATATAGTTGCCGATTGGCATTTTAAAAATAGGTGCCGATAGGCATTTCAGATATAGTTGCCGATTGGCATTTCAAAAATAGGTGCCGATAGGCATTTCAGATATAGGTGCCGATAGTCATATCAGATATAGTTGCCGATAGGCATTTCAAATATAGGTGCTGATAGGCATTTCAGATGTAGTTTTCGATAGGCATTTCAAAAATAGGTGCCGATAGGCATTTCAGGTATAGTTGCCGATTGGCATTTTAAAAATAGGTGCCGATAGGCATTTCAGATATAGAAGCCGATAGGCATTTCAAATATAGGTGCTGATAGGCATTCCAGATATGGTTGCCGATAGGCATTTCAGATATAGGTGCCGATAGGCATTTCAGATATAGTTGCCGATTTGCATTTTAAAAATAGGTGCCGATAGGCATTTTAGATATAGAAGCCGATAGGTATTTCAAATATAGGTGCTGATTGGCATTTTAGATGTAGTTTCCGATAGGCATTTCAAAAATTGATGCCGATAGGCATTTCAGATATAGGTGCCGATAGGCATTTCAGATATAGAAGTCGATAGGTATTTCAAATATAGGTGTCGATAGGCATTTCAGATATGGTTGCCGATAGGCATTTCAAATATAGGAGGAGATAGGCATTTCAGATGTAGTTTCCGATAGGCATTTCAAAAATAGGTGCCGATAGGCATTTCAGATATAGGTGCCGATAGGCATTTCAGATATAGTTGCCGATTTGCATTTTAAAAATAGGTGCCGATAGGCATTTCAGATATAGAAGCCGATAGGCATTTCAAATATATGTGCCGATAGGCATTCCAGATATGGTTGCCGATAGGCATTTCAAATATAGGTGCTGATAGGCATTTCAGATGTAGTTTCCGATAGGCATTTCAAAAATAGGTGCCGATCGGCATTTCACATATAGGTGCCGATAGGCATTTCAGATATAGTTGCCAATTGGCATTTTAAAAATAAGTGTCGATAGGAATTTCAGATAGAGAAGCCGATAGGCATTTTAAATATAGGTGCCGATAGGCATTCCCGATATGGTTGCCGATAGGCTAATCAAATATAAGTGCTGATAGCCATTTCAGATGTAGTTTCCGATAGGCATTTCAAAAATAGGTACCGATAGGCATTTCAGATATAGTTGCCGATTGGCATTTTAAAAATAGGTGCCGATAGGCATTTCAGATATAGTTGCCGATTGGCATTTCAAAAATAGGTGCCGATAGGCATTTCAGATATAGGTGCCGATAGGCATATCAGATATAGTTGCCGATAGGCATTTCAAATATAGGTGCTGATAGGCATTTCAGATGTAGTTTTCGATAGGCATTTCAAAAATAGGTGCCGATAGGCATTTCAAAAATAGGTACCGATAGGCATTTCAGATATAGTTGCCGATTGGCATTTTAAAAATAGGTGCCGATAGGCATTTCAGATATAGTTGCCGATTGGCATTTTAAAAATAGGTGCCGATAGGCATTTTAGATATAGAAGCCGATAGGTATTTCAAATATTGGTGTCGATAGGCATTTCAGGTATGGTTGCCGATAGGCATTTCAAATATTGGTGCTGATAGGCATTTCATATGTAGTTTCCGATAGGCATTTCAAAAATAGGTGCCGATAGGCATTTCAGATATAGGTGCCGATAGGTTTTTCAGATATAGTTGCCGATTGGCATTTTAAAAATAGGTGCCGATAGGCATTTCAGATATAGAAGCCGATAGGCATTTCAAATATAGGTGCCGATAGGCATTCCAGATATGGTTGCCGATAGGCTTTTCAAATATAGGTGCTGGTAGGCATTTCAGATGTAGTTTCCGATAGGCATTTCAAAAATTGGTGCCGATAGGCACTTCAGATATAGGTGCCGATAGGCATTTCAGATATAGTTGCCGATTAGCATTTTAAAAATAGGTGCCGATACGCATTTCAGATATAGAAGCCGATAGGTATTTCAAATATAGGTGTCGATAGGCATTTCAGATATGGTTGCCGATAGGCATTTCTAATAAAGGTGCTGATAGGCATTTCAGATGTAGTTTCCGATAGGCATTTAAAAATAGGTGCCGATAGGCATTTCAGATATAGGTGCCGTAAGGCATTTCAAATATAGTTGGCGATTGGTATTTTAAAAATAGGTGTCAATAGGCATTTCAGATATAGAAGCCGATAGGCATTTCAAATATAGGTGCCGATAGGCATTCCAGATATGGTTGCCGATAGGCATTTCAAATATAGGTGCTGATAGGCATTCCAGATGTAGTTTCCGATAGGCATTTCAAAAATTGGTGCCGATAGGCATTTCAGATATAGGTGCCGATAGGCATTTCAGATATAGTTACCGATTGGCATTTTAAAAATAGGTGCCGATAGGCATTTCAGATATAGAAGCCGATAGGTATTTCAAATATAGGTGTCGATAGGCATTTCAGATATGGTTGCCGATAGGCATTTCAAATATAAGTGCTGATAAGCATTTCAGATGTAGTTTACGATAGGCATTTCAAAAATAGGTGCCGATAGGCATTTCAGATATAGGTGCCGATAGGCATTTCAGATATAGTTGCCGATTGGCATTTTAAAAATAGGTGTCGATAGGCATTTCAGATATAGAAGCCGATAGGCATTTCAAATATAGGTGCCGATAGGCAATCCAGATATGGTTGCTCATAGGCATTTTAAATATAGGTGCTGATAGGCATTTCAGATGTAGTTTCCGATAGGCATTTCAAAAATAGGTACCGATAGGCATTTCAGATATAGTTGCCGATTGGCATTTTAAAAATAGGTGCCGATAGGCATTTCAGATATAGTTGCCGATTGGCATTTCAAAAATATGTGCCGATAGGCATTTCAGATATAGGTGCCGATAGGCATATCAGATATAGTTGCCGATAGGCATTTCAAATATAGGTGCTGATAGGCATTTCAGATGTAGTTTTCGATAGGCATTTCAAAAATAGGTGCCGATAGGCATTTCAGATATAGAAGCCGATAGGCATTTCAAATATAGGTGCCGATAGGCATTCCACATATGGTTGCCGATAGGCATTTCAAATATATGTGCTTATAGGCATTCCAGATGTAGTTTCCGATAGGCATTTCAAAAATTGGTGCCGATAGGCATTTCAGATATAGGTGCCGATAGGCATTTCAGATATAGTTACCGATAGGCATTTGAAAAATAGGTGCAGATAGGTATTTCAGATATAGGAGCCGATAGGTATTTCATATATAGGTGTCGATAGGCATTTCAGATATGGTTGCCGATAGGCATTTCAAATATAAGTGCTGATAGGCATTTCAGATGTAGTTTCCGATAGGCATTTCAAAAATAGGTGCCGATAGGCTTTTCAGATATAGGTGCCGATAGGCATTTCAGATATAGTTGCCGATTGGCATTTTAAAAATAGGTGCCGATAGGCATTTCAGATATAGAAGCCGATAGGCATTTCAAATATAGGTGCCGATAGGCATTCCAGATATGGTTGCCGATAGGCATTTTAAATATAGGTGCTGATAGGCATTTCAGATGTAGTTTCCGATAGGCATTTCAAAAATAGGTGCCGATGGGCATTTCAGATATAGGTGCCGATAGGCATTTCAGATATAGTTGCCGATTGGCATTTTAAAAACAGGTGCTGATAGGCATTTCAGATATAGAAGCCGATAGGTATTTCAAATATAGGTGTCGATAGGCATTTCAGATATGGTTGCCGATAGGCATTTCAAATATAGGAGCAGATAGGCATTTCAGATGTAGTTTCCGAAAGGCATTTCAAAAATAGGTGCCAATATGCATTTTAGATATAGGTGCCGATAGGCATTTTAGATATAGTTGCCGATTGGCATTTTAAAAATAGGTGCCGATAGGCATTTCAGATATAGAAGACGATAGGCATTTCAAATATAGGTGCCGATAGGCATTCTCGATATGGTTGCCGATACGCTTTTCAAATATAAGTGCTGATAGCCATTTCAGATGTAGTTTCCGATAGGCATTTCAAAAATAGGTACCGATAGGCATTTCAAATATAGTTGCCGATTGGCATTTTAAAAATAGGTGCCGATAGGCATTTCAGATATAGTTGCCGATTGGCATTTCAGATATAGTTGCCGATTGGCATTTTAAATATAGGTGCCGATAGGCATTTCAGATATAGAAGCCGATAGGCATTTCAAATATAGGTGCTGATAGGCATTCCAGATATGGTTGCCAAAAGGCATTTCAAATATAGGTGCTGATAGGCATTTCAGATGTAGTTTCCGATAGGCATTTCAAAAATTGGTGCCGATAAGCATTTCAGATATAGGTGCCGATAGGCATTTCAGATATAGAAGCCGATAGGTATTTCAAATATTGGTGTCGATAGGCATTTCAGGTATGGTTGCCGATAGGCATTTCAAATATTGGTGCTGATAGGCATTTCAGATGTAGTTTCCGATAGGCATTTTTTAAAAATAAGTGCCGATAGGCATTTCAGATATAGGTGACGATAGGCATTTCAGATATAGTTGCCGATTGGCATTTTAAAAATAGGCGCCGATAGGCATTTCAGATATAGATGCCGATAGGCATTTCAAATATAGGTGCTGCTAGGCATTCCAGATATGGTTGCCGATAGGCATTTCAAATATAGGTGCTGATAGGCATTCCAGATCCAGTTTCCGATAGGCATTTCAAAAATTGGTGCCGATAGGCATTTCAGATATAGGTGCCGATAGGCATTTCAGATATAGAAGCCGATAGGCATTTCAAATATAGGTGCCGATAGGCATTCCAGATATCGTTGCCGATAGGCATTTCAAATATAGGTGCCGATAGGCATTTTAGATGTAGTTTCCGATAGGCATTTCAAAAATTGATGCCGATAGGCATCCCAGATATGGTTGCCAATAGGAATTTCAAATATAGGTGCTGATAGGCATTTCAGATGTAGTTTCCGATAGGCATTTCAAAAATAGGTGCCGATAGGCATTTTAGATTAAGGTGCCGATAGGCATTTCAGATATAGTTGCCGATTGGCATTTTAAAAATAGGTGTCGATAGGCATTTCAGATATAAAAGCCGATAGGCATTTCAAATATAGGTGCTGATAGGCATTCCAGATATGGTTGCCGATAGGCATTTCAAATATAGGTGCTGATAGGCATTCCAGATCTAGTTTCCGATAGGCATTTCAAAAATTGGTGCCGATAGGCATTTCAGATATAGGTGCCGATAGGCATTTCAGATATAGTTGCCGATTGGCATTTTAAAAATAGGTGCCGATAGGCATTTCAGATATAGAAGCCGATAGGCATTTCAAATATAGGTGCCGATAGGCATTCCAGATATGGTTGCCGATAGGAATTTCAAATATAGGTGCTTTTAGGCATTTAAGATGTAGTTTCCGATAGGCATTTCAAAAATAGGTGCCGATAGGCATTTCAGATATAGGTGCCGAGAGGCATTTCAGATATAGTGGCCAATTGGCATTTTAAAAATAGGTGCCGATAGGCATTTCAGATATAGAAGCCGATAGGCATTTCAAATATAGGTGCCGATAGGCATTCCAGATATGGTTGCCAATAGGCATTTCAAATATAGGTGCTGATAGGCATTTTAGATGTAGTTTCCGATAGGCATTTCAAAAATTGATGCCGATAGGCATTTCAGATATAGGTGCCGATAGGCATTTCAGATATAGTTGCCGATTGGCATTTTAAAAACAGGTGCCGATAGGCATTTCAGATATAGAAGCTGATAGGTATTTCAAATATAGGTGTCGATAGGCTTTTCAGATATGGTTGCCGATAGGCATTTCAAATATAGGAGCAGATAGGCATTTCAGATGTAGTTTCCGAAAGGCATTTCAAAAATAGGTGCCGATAGGCACTTCAGAAAGAGGTGGCGATAGGCATTTCAGATATAGGAGCCGATAGGCATTTCAGATTTACTTACCGATTGGCACTTTAAAAATAGGTGCCGATAGGCATTTTAGTTGTAGTTTCCGATAGGCATTTCAAAAATAGGTGCCTATAGGCATTTCAGATATAGGTGCCGATAGGCATATCAGATATAGTTGCCGATAGGCATTTTAAATATAGGTGCCGATAGGCATTTCGTATATAGGTGTCGATAGGCATTTCAGATATAAATGCCGAAAGGCATTTCAGATATAGGTGCCGATAGGCATTTCTGATGTGGTTGCCGATAGGCATTTCAAATATAGGTGCTGATAGGCATTTCAGATGTAGTTTTCGATAGGCATTTCAAAAATAGGTGCCGATAGGCATCTCAGATATAGGTGCCGATAGGCAATTCAGATATATTTGCCGATTGGCATTTTAAAAATAGGTGCCGATAGGCATTTCAGATATTGAAGCCGATAGGCATTTCAAATATAGGTGCCGATAGGCATTCCAGATATGGTTGCCGATAGGCATTTCAAATATAGGTGCTGATAGGCATTTCAGGTGTAGTTTCCGATAGGCATTTCAAAAATAGGTGCCGATAGGCAATTCAGATATAGGTGCCGATAGGCATTTCAGATATAGTTGCCGATTGGCATTTTTAAAATAGGTGCCGATAGGCATTTCAGATATAGAAGCCGATAGGCATTTCAAATATAGGTGCCGATAGGCATTCCAGATATGGTTGCCGATAGGCATTTCAAATATAGGTGCTGATAGGTATTTCAGATGTAGTTTCCGATAGGCATTTCAAAAATAGGTGCCGATAGGCATTTCAAATATATATATATAGGTGCCGATAGGCATTCCAGATATGGTTGCCGATAGGCATTTTAAAATATAGGTGCTGCTAGGCATTTCAGATGTAGTTTCCGATAGGCATTTCAAAAATAGGTGCCGATAGGCATTTCAGATATAGGTGCCGATAGGCATTTCAGATATAGTTGCCGATTGGCATTTTAAAAATCAGATATAGTTGCCGATTGGCATTTTAAAAATAGGTGCCGATAGGCATTTCAGATATAGAAGCCGATAGGCATTTCAAATATAGGTGCCGATAAGCATTTCAGATATGGTCGCCGATAGGCATTTCAAATATAAGTGCTGATAGGCATTTTGAATGTAGTTTCCGATAGGCATTTCAAAAATTGGTGCCGATAGGCATTTCAGATATAGGTGCCGATAGGCATTTCAAATATAGTTGCCGATTGGCATTTTAAAAATAGGTGCCGATACGCATTTCAGATATAGAAGCCGATAGGTATTTCAAATATAGGTGTCGATAGGCATTTCAGATATGGTTGCCGATAGGCATTTCAAATATAGGTGCTGATAGGCATTTCAGATGTAGTTTCCGATAGGCATTTCAAAAATAGGTGCCGATGGGCATTTCAGATATAGGTGCCGATAGGCATTTCAGATATAGTTGGCGATTGGCATTTTAAAAATAGGTGTCGATAGGCATTTCAGATATAGAAGCCGATAGGCATTTCAAATATAGGTGCCGATAGGCATTCCAAATATGGTTGCCGATAGGCATTTCAAATATAGGTGCTGATAGGCATTCCAGATGTAGTTTCCGATAGGCATTTCAAAAATTGGTGCCGATAGGCATTTCAGATATAGGTGCCGATAGGCATTTCAGATATAGTTACCGATTGGCATTTTAAAAATAGGTGCCGATAGGCATTTCAGATATAGAAGCCGATAGGTATTTCAAATATAGGTGTCGATAGGCTTTTCAGATATGGTTGCCGATAGACATTTCAAATATAAGTGCTGATAGGCATTTCAGATGTAGTTTCCGATAGGCATTTCAAAAATAGGTGCCGATAGGCATTTCAGATATAGGTGCCGATAGGCATTTCAGATATAGTTGCCGATTGGCATTTTAAAAATAGGTGCCGATAGGCATTTCAGATATAGAAGCCGATAGGCATTTCAAATATAGGTGCCGATAGGCATTCCAGATATGGTTGCCGATAGGCATTTTAAATATAGGTGCTGATAGGCATTTCAGATGTAGTTTCCGATAGGCATTTCAAAAATAGGTGCCGATGGGCATTTCAGATATAGGTGCTGATAGGCATTTTAGATGTAGTTTCCGATAGGCATTTCAAAAATTGATGCCGATAGGCATTTCAGATATAGGTGCCGATAGGCATTTCAGATATAGTTGCCAATTGGCATTTTAAAAATAAGTGTCGATAGGCATTTCAGATAGAGAAGCCGATAGGCATTTTAAATATAGGTGCCGATAGGCATTCCAGATATGGTTGCCGATAGGCATTTTAAATATAGGTGCTGATAGGCATTTCAGATGTAGTTTCCGATAGGCATTTCAAAAATAGGTGCCGCTGGGCATTTCAGATATAGGTGACGATAGGCATTTCAGATATAGTTGCCAATTGGCATTTTAAAAATAAGTGTCGATAGGCATTTCAGATAGAGAAGCCGATAGGCATTTTAAATATAGGTGCCGATAGGCATTCCAGATATGGTTGCCGATAGGCATTTCAAATATAGGTGCTGATAGGCATTTCAAATATAGGTGCTGATAGGCATTTCAGATGTAGTTTCCGATAGGCATTTCAAAAATAGGTGCCGATAGGCATTTCAGATGTAGGTGCCGATAGGCATTTCAGATATAGTTGGCGATTGGCATTTTAAAAATAGGTGTCGATAGGCATTTCAGATATAGAAGCCGATAGGTATTTCAAATATAGGTGTCGATAGGCATTTCAGATATGGTTGCCGATAGGCATTTCTAATATAAGTGCTGATAGGCATTTCAGATGTAGTTTCCGATAGGCATTTCAAAAATAGGTGCCGATAGGCATTTCAGATATAGGTGCCGATAGGCATTTCAGATATAGTTGCCGATTGGCATTTTAAAAACAGGTGCCGATAGGCATTTCAGATATAGAAGCCGATAAGCATTTCAAATATAGGTGCCGATAGGCATTCCAGATATGGTTGCCGATAGGCATTTTAAATATAGGTGCTGATAGGCATTTCAGATGTAGTTTCCGATAGGCATTTCAAAAATAGGTGCCGATGGGCATTTCAGATACAGGTGCCGATAGGCATTTCAGATATAGTTGCCAATTGGCATTTTAAAAATAAGTGTCGATAGGCATTTCAGATAGAGAAGCCGATAGGCAATTTAAATATAGGTGCCGATAGGCATTCCAGATGTGGTTGCCGATAGGTATTTCAAATATAGGTGGTGATAGGCATTTTAGATGTAGTTTCCGATAGGCATTTCAAAAATTGATGCCGATAGGCATTTCAGATATAGGTGCCGATAGGCATTTCAGATATTTTTGCCGATTGGCATTTTAAAAACAGGTGCCGATAGGCATTTCAGATATAGAAGCCGATAGGTATTTCAAATATAGGTGTCGATAGGCATTTCAGATATGGTTGCCGATAGGCATTTCAAATATAGGAGCAGAAAGGTATTTCAGATGTAGTTTCCGAAAGTCATTTCAAAAAT
>JAVRKA010001145.1:0-24549 GCA_034508555.1 Venustoraphidia nigricollis | reverse complement strand
ATCGGCACCTATATCTGAAATGCCTATCGGCACCTATTTTTGAAATGCCTATCGGAAACTACATCTGAAATGCCTATCAGCACCTATATTTAAAATGCCTATCGGCAACCATATCTGGAATGCCTATCGGCACCAATATTTGAAATGCCTATCAGCTTCTATATCTGAAATGCCTATCGGCACCTATATCTTAAATGCCTATCGGCACCAATTTTTGAAATGCCTATCGGAAACTACATCTGGAATGCCTATCAGCACCTATATTTGAAATGCCTATCGGCAAACATATCTGGAATGCCTATCGGCACCTATATTTGAAATGCCTATCGGCAACCATATCTGAAATGCCTATCGGCACCTATTTTTAAAATGCTAATCGGCAACTATATCTGAAATGCCTATCGGCACCTATATCTGAAATGCCTATCGGCGCCTATTTTTAAATGCCTATCGAAGACTACATCTGAAATGCCTATCAGCACCTATATTTGAAATGCCTATCGGCAACCATATCTGGAATGTCTATCGGCACCTATATCTGAAATGCCTTTCGGCATTTATATCTGAAATGCCTATCGACACCTATATTTGAAATGCCTATTGGCACCTATATTTTAAATGCCTATCGGCAACTATATCTGATATGCCTATCGGCACCTTATATCTGAAATACCTATCGGCACTTATTTTTGAAATGCCTATCGGAAACTACATCTGGAATGCCTATCAGCACCTATATTTGAAATGCCTATCGGCAACCATATCTGGAATGCCTATCGGCACCTATATTTGAATTGCCTATCGGCAACCATATCTGAAATGCCTATCGGCACCTATTTTTAAAATGCCAATCGGCAACTATATCTGAAATGCCTATCGGCACCTATACCTGAAATGCTTATCGGCACCTATTTTTGAAATGCCTATCGAAAACTACATCTGAAATGCCTATCAGCACCTATATTTGAAACGCCTATCGGCAACCACATCAGAAATGCCTATCGGCACCTATATCTGAAATGTCTTTCGGCATTTATATCTGAAATGCCTATCGACACCTATATTTGAAATGCCTATTGGCACCTATATTTTAAATGCCTATCGGCAACTATATCTGATATGCCTATCGGCACCTTATATCTGAAATACCTATCGGCACCTATTTTTGAAATGCCTATCGGAAACTACATCTGGAATGCCTATCAGCACCTATATTTGAAATGCCTATCGGCAACCATATCTGGAATGCCTATCGGCACCTTTATTTGAATTGCCTATCGGCAACCATATCTGAAATGCCTATCGGCACCTATTTTTAAAATGCCAATCGGCAACTATATCTGAAATGCCTATCGGCTTCTATATCTGAAATGCCTATCGACACCTATTTTTAAAATGCTTATCGGCAACTATATCTGAAATGCCTATCGGCAACTATATCTGAAATGCCTATCGGCACCTATTTTTGAAATGCCTATCGGAAACTACATCTGAAATGCCTATCAGCACCTATATTTGAAATGCCTATCGGCAACCATATCTGAAATGCCTATCGACACCTATATTTGAAATACCTATCGGCTTCTATATCCGAAATGCCTATTGGCATCTATTTTTAAAATGCCAATCGGCAACTTTATCTGAAATGCCTATCGGCTTCTATATCTGAAATGCCTATCGGCACCAATTTTTAAAATGCCTATCGGAAACTACATCTGAAATGCCTATCAGTACCTATATTTGAAATGCCTATCGGCAAACATATCTGGAATGCTTATCGGCACCTCTATTTGAAATGCCTATCGGCTTCTATATCTGAAGTGCCTTTTGGCACCTATTTTTAAAATGCCAATCGGAAACAACATCTAAATTGCCTATCGGCACCTATTTTTAAAATGCCTATCGGCACCTATATCTGAAATGCCTATCGGTACCTATTTTTGAAATGCCTATCGGAAACTACATCTAAAATGCCTATCGGCACATATTTTTAAAATGCCAATCGGCAACTATATCTGAAATGCCTATCAGCACCTATATTTGAAATGCCTATCGGCAATCATATCTGAAATGCCTATCGACACCTATATTTGAAATACCTACCGGCTTCTATATCTGAAATGCCTATCGGCACCTATTTTTAAAATCCCAATCGGCAACTATATCTGAAATGCCTATCGGCACCTATATCTGAAATGCCTATCGGAACCATTTTTTGAAATGCCTATCGGAAACTACATCTGGAATGCCTATCAGCACCTATATTTGAAATGCCTATCGGCAACCATATCTGGAATGCCTATCGGCACCTATATTTGAATTGCCTATCGGCAACCATATCTGAAATGCCTATCGGCACCTATTTTTAAAATGCCAATCGGCAACTATATCTGAAATGCCTATCGGCTTCTATATCTGAAATGCCTATCGACACCTATTTTTAAAATGCTTATCGGCAACTATATCTGAAATGCCTATCGGCAACTATATCTGAAATGCCTATCGGCACCTATTTTTGAAATGCCTATCGGAAACTACATCTGAAATGCCTATCAGCACCTATATTTGAAATGCCTATCGGCAACCATATCTGAAATGCCTATCAACACCTATATTTGAAATGCCTATTGGCACCTATATTTTAAATGCCTATCGGCAACTATATCTGATATGCCTATCGGCACCTTATATCTGAAATACCTATCGGCACTTATTTTTGAAATGCCTATCGGAAACTACATCTGGAATGCCTATCAGCACCTATATTTGAAATGCCTATCGGCAACCATATCTGGAATGCCTATCGGCACCTATATTTGAATTGCCTATCGGCAACCATATCTGAAATGCCTATCGGCACCTATTTTTAAAATGCCAATCGGCAACTATATCTGAAATGCCTATCGGCACCTATACCTGAAATGCTTATCGGCACCTATTTTTGAAATGCCTATCGAAAACTACATCTGAAATGCCTATCAGCACCTATATTTGAAACGCCTATCGGCAACCACATCAGAAATGCCTATCGGCACCTATATCTGAAATGTCTTTCGGCATTTATATCTGAAATGCCTATCGACACCTATATTTGAAATGCCTATTGGCACCTATATTTTAAATGCCTATCGGCAACTATATCTGATATGCCTATCGGCACCTTATATCTGAAATACCTATCGGCACCTATTTTTGAAATGCCTATCGGAAACTACATCTGGAATGCCTATCAGCACCTATATTTGAAATGCCTATCGGCAACCATATCTGGAATGCCTATCGGCACCTTTATTTGAATTGCCTATCGGCAACCATATCTGAAATGCCTATCGGCACCTATTTTTAAAATGCCAATCGGCAACTATATCTGAAATGCCTATCGGCTTCTATATCTGAAATGCCTATCGACACCTATTTTTAAAATGCTTATCGGCAACTATATCTGAAATGCCTATCGGCAACTATATCTGAAATGCCTATCGGCACCTATTTTTGAAATGCCTATCGGAAACTACATCTGAAATGCCTATCAGCACCTATATTTGAAATGCCTATCGGCAACCATATCTGAAATGCCTATCGACACCTATATTTGAAATACCTATCGGCTTCTATATCCGAAATGCCTATTGGCATCTATTTTTAAAATGCCAATCGGCAACTTTATCTGAAATGCCTATCGGCTTCTATATCTGAAATGCCTATCGGCACCAATTTTTAAAATGCCTATCGGAAACTACATCTGAAATGCCTATCAGTACCTATATTTGAAATGCCTATCGGCAAACATATCTGGAATGCTTATCGGCACCTCTATTTGAAATGCCTATCGGCTTCTATATCTGAAGTGCCTTTTGGCACCTATTTTTAAAATGCCAATCGGAAACAACATCTAAATTGCCTATCGGCACCTATTTTTAAAATGCCTATCGGCACCTAAATCTGAAATGCCTATCGGTACCTATTTTTGAAATGCCTATCGGAAACTACATCTAAAATGCCTATCGGCACATATTTTTAAAATGCCAATCGGCAACTATATCTGAAATGCCTATCAGCACCTATATTTGAAATGCCTATCGGCAATCATATCTGAAATGCCTATCGACACCTATATTTGAAATACCTACCGGCTTCTATATCTGAAATGCCTATCGGCACCTATTTTTAAAATCCCAATCGGCAACTATATCTGAAATGCCTATCGGCACCTATATCTGAAATGCCTATCGGAACCATTTTTTGAAATGCCTATCGGAAACTACATCTGGAATGCCTATCAGCACCTATATTTGAAATGCCTATCGGCAACCATACCTGGAATGCCTATCGGCACCTATATTTGAATTGCCTATCGGCAACCATATCTGAAATGCCTATCGGCACCTATTTTTAAAATGCCAATCGGCAACTATATCTGAAATGCCTATCGGCTTCTATATCTGAAATGCCTATCGACACCTATTTTTAAAATGCTTATCGGCAACTATATCTGAAATGCCTATCGGCAACTATATCTGAAATGCCTATCGGCACCTATTTTTGAAATGCCTATCGGAAACTACATCTGAAATGCCTATCAGCACCTATATTTGAAATGCCTATCGGCAACCATATCTGAAATGCCTATCGACACCTATATTTGAAATATCTATCGGCTTCTATATCTGAAATGTCTATTGGCATCTATTTTTAAAATGCCAATCGGCAACTTTATCTGAAATGCCTATCGGCTTCTATATCTGAAATGCCTATCGGCACCAATTTTTGAAATGCCTATCGGAAACTACATCTGAAATGCCTATCAGTACCTATATTTAAAATGCCTATCGGCAAACATATCTGGAATGCTTATCGGCACCTCTATTTGAAATGCCTATCGGCTTCTATATCTGAAGTGCCTTTTGGCACATATTTTTAAAATGCCAATCGGAAACTATATCTGAAATGCCTATCGGCACCGAAATCTGAAATGCCTATCGGCACCAATTTTTGAAATGCCTATTGGAAACTACATCTGAAATGCCTATCAGCACCTATATTTGAAATGCCTATCGGCAACCATATCTGGAATGCCTATCGGCACCATTATTTAAAATGCCTATCGGCATTTATATCTGAAATGCCTTTCGGAACCTATTTTTAAAATGCCAATCGGCAACTATATCTGAAATGCCAATCGGCACCTATATCTGAAATGCCTATCGGCACGTATTTTTGAAATGCCTATCGGAAACTACATCTGAAATGTTTATCAGCACCTATATTTGAAATGCCTATCGGCAACCACGTCACAAATGCCTATCGGCACCTATATCTGAAATGCCTTTCGGCAAATTTATCTGAAATGCCTATCGACACCTATATTTGAAATGCCTATCGGCACCTATATTTTAAATGCCTATCGGCAACTATATCTGATATGCCTATCGGCACCTATATCTGAAATGCCTATAAGCACCTATTTTTGAAATGCCTATCGGAAACTATATCTTAAATGCCTATCGGCACCTATTTTTAAAATGCCAATCGGCAACTATATCTGAAATGCCTATCGGCACCTATATCTGAAATGCCTATCAGCACCTATTTTTGATATGCCTATCGGAAACTACATCTGAAATGCCTATTAGCACCTATATTTGAAATGCCTATCGGCAAACATATCTGCAATGCCTATCGACACCTATATTTAAAATACCTATTGGCTTCTATATCTGAAATGCTTATCGGCGCCTATTTTTAAAATGCCAATCGGCAACTATATCTGAAATGCCTATCGGCACCTATATCTGAAATGCCTATCGGCACCTATTTTTGAAATTCCTATCGGACACTACGTCTGAAATGCCTATCAGCACCTATATTTGAAATGCCTATCGGCAACTATATCTGGAATGCCTATCGGCACCTATATTTGAAATGCCTATCGGCTTCTATATCTGAAATGCCTATCGGCACCTATTTTTAAAATGCCAATCGGCAACTATATCTGAAATGCCTATCGGCACCTATTTTTTAAATGCCTATCGGAAGCTACATCTGAAATGCCTATCAGCACCTATTTTTGAAATGCCTATCGGCAACCATATCTGGAATGCCTATCGGCACCTACATTTGAAATGCCTATCGGCTTCTATATCTGAAATGCCTATCGGCACCTATTTTTAAAATGCTAATCGGCAACTATATCTGTAATGCCTATCGGCGCCTATATCTGAAATGCCTATCGGTACCTATTTTTGAAACGCCTATCGGAAACTACATCTGCAATGCCTATCAGCACCAATATTTGAAATGCCTATCAGCAACCATATCTGAAATGCCTATCGACACCTATATTTGAAATACCTATCGGCTTCTAAATCTTAAAAGCATATCGGCACCTATTTTTAAAATGCCAATCGGCAACTATATCTGAAATGCCTATCAGCACCTATATCTGAATTGCCTATCGGCACCAATTTTGGAAATTCCTATCGGAAACTACATCTGAAATGCCTATTAGCACCTATATTTGAAATGCCTATCGGCAACCATATCTGGTTTGCCTATCGTCACCTATATTTGAAATGCCTATCGGCTTCTATATCTGAAATGCCTATCGGCACCTATTTTTAAAATGCCAATCGGCAACTATATCTGAAATGCCTATCGGCACCTATATCTGAAATGCCTATCGGCCCCTATTTTTGAAATGCCTATCGAAAACTACATCTGAAATGCCTATCAGCACCTATATTTGAAATGCCTATCGGCAACCATATCTGGAATGCCTATCGGCACCTATATTTGAAATGCCTATCGCCAACCATATCTGAAATGCCTATCGGCACCTATTTTTAAAATGCTAATCGGCAACTATATCTGAAATGCCTATCGGCACCTATATCTGAAAAGCCTATCGGCGCCTATTTTTGAAATGCCTATCGAAGACTACATCTGAAATGCCTATCAGCACCTATATTTAAAATGCCTATCGGTAACCACATCAGAAATGCCTATCAGCACCTATATCTGAAATGCCTTTCGGCATTTATATCTGAAATGCCTATCGACACCTATATTTGAAATGCCTATCGGCACCTATAATTTAACTGCCTATCGGCAACTATATCTGATATGCCTATCGGCACCTATATCTGAAATGCCTATCGGCGCCTATTTTTGAAATGCCTATCTTAAACTACATCTAAAATGCCTATCGGCACCTATTTTTAAAATGCCAATCGGCAACTATATCTGAAATGCCTATCGGCACCTATAACTGAAATGCATATCAGCACCTATATTTGAAATGCCTATCGGCAATCATATCTGAAATGCCTATTGACACCTATATTTGAAATACCTATCGGCTTCTATATCTGAAATGCCTATCGGCACCTATTTTTAAAATGCCAATCGGTAACTATATCTGAAATGCATATCAGCACCTATATCTGAAATGCCTATCGGCACCAATTTTTGAAATGCCTATGGGAAACTGCATCTGGAATGCCTATCAGCACCTTTATTTGAAATGCCTATCGGCAACCATATCTGGAATGCCTATCGGCACCTATATTTGAAATGCCTATCGGCTTCTATATCTGAAATGCCTATCGACACATATTTTTAAAATGCCAATCGGCAACTATATCTGAAATGCCTATCGGCACCTATATCTAAAATGCCTATCGGCACCTATTTTTGAAATGTCTATAGGAAACTACATCTGAAATGCCTATCAGCACCTATATTTGAAATGCCTATCGGCAACAATATCTAAAATGCCTATCGACACCTATATTTGAAATACCTACCGGTTTTTGTATCTGAAATGCCTATCGGCACCTATATTTAGAATGCCAATCGGCAACTATATCTGAAATGCCTATCGGCACCTATATCTGGAATGCCTATCGGCACCAATTTTTGAAATGCCTATCGGCAACTACATCTGAAATGCCTATCAGCAACTATATTTGAAAAGCCTATCGGCAACCATATCTGGAATGCTTATCGGCACCTATATTTGAAATGCCTATCGGCTTCTATATCTGAAATGCCTATCGGCACCTATATCTGAAATGCCTATCGGCACCTATTTTTGAAATGCCTATCGGAAACTACATTTGAAATGCCTATCAGCACCTATATTTGAAATGCCTATCGGCAACCATATCTGGAATGCCTATCGGCACCTATATTTGAAATGCCTATCGGCTTCTATATCTGAAATGCCTATCAGCACGTATTTTTGAAATGATTATCGGAAACTACATCTGAAATGCCTATCAGCACCTATATTAGAAATGCCTATCGGCAACCATATCTGGAATGCCTATCGGCACCTTTATTTGAAATGCCTATCGGCTTCTATATCTAAAATGCCTATCGGCACCTATTTTTAAAATGCCAATCGGCAACTATATCTGAAATGCCAATCGGCACCTATATCTGAAATGCCTATCGGCACCTATTTTTGAAATGCCTATCGGAAACTACATTTGAAATGCCTATCAGCACCTATATTTGAAATGCCTATCGGCAACCATATCTGGAATGCCTATCGGCACCTATATTTGAAATGCCTATCGGCTTCTATATCTGAAATGCCTATCGGCACCTATTTTTAAAATGCCAATCGGCAACTATATCTGTAATGCCTATCGGCACCTATATCTGAAATGCCTATCGGCACCTATTTTTGAAATGCCTATCGGAAACTACATCTGCAATGCCTATCAGCACCAATGTTTGAAATGCCTATCGGCAACCATATCTGAAATGCCTATCGACACCTATATTTGAAATACCTATCGGCTTCTATATCTGAAAAGCCTATCGGCACCTATTTATAAAATGCCAATCTACAACTATATCTGAAATGCCTATCGGCACCTATATCTGAAATGTCTATCGGCATTAATTTTTGAAATGCCTATCGGAACCTACATCTGAAATGCCTATCAGCACCTATATTTGAAATGCCTATCGCAACCATATCTGGAATGCCTATCGGCACCTATATTTGAAATGCCTATCGGCTTCTATATCTGAAATGCCTATCGGCACCTATTTTTAAAATGCCAATCGGCAACTATATCTGAAATGCCTATCGGCACCTATATCTAAAATGCCTATCGGCACCTATTTTTTAAATGCCAATCGGAAACTACATCTGAAATGCCTATCAGCACCTATACTTGAAATGCTTATCGGCAACCATATCTGGAATGCCTATCAGCACCTATATTTGAAATGCCTATCGGCTTCTATATCTGAAATGCCTATCGGCACCTATTTTTAAAATGCCAATCGGCAACTATATCTGAAATGCCTATCGGCACCTATACCTGAAATGCTTACCGGCACCTATTTTTGAAATGCCTATCGAAAACTACATCTGAAATGCCTATCAGCACCTATATTTGAAACGCCTATCGGCACCTTATATCTGAAATACCTATCGGCACCTATTTTTGAAATGCCTATCGGAAACTACATCTGGAATGCCTATCAGCACCTATATTTGAAATGCCTATCGGCAACCATATCTGGAATGCCTATCGGCACCTATATTTGAATTGCCTATCGGCAACCATATCTGAAAAGCCTATCGGCAACTATATCTGAAATGCCTATCGACACCTATTTTTGAAATGCCTATCGGAAACTACATCTGAAATGCCTATCAGCACCTATATTTGAAATGCCTATCGGCAACCATATCTGAAATGCCTATCGACACCTATATTTAAAATACCTATCGGCTTCTATATCCGAAATGCCTATTGGCATCTATTTTTAAAATGCCAATCGGCAACTTTATCTGAAATGCCTATCGGCTTCTATATCTGAAATGCCTATCGGCACCAATTTTTGAAATGCCTATCGGAAACTACATCTGAAATGCCTATCAGTACCTATATTTGAAATGCCTATCGGCAAACATATCTGGAATGCTTATCGGCACCTCTTTTTGAAATGCCTATCGGCTTCTATATCTGAAGTGCCTTTTGGCACCTATTTTTAAAATGCCAATCGGAAACTATATCTGAAATGCCTATCGGCACCTAAATCTGAAATGCCTATCGGCACCAATTTTTGAAATGCCTATTGGAAACTACATCTGAAATGCCTATCAGCACCTATATTTGAAATGCCTATCGGCAACCATATCTGGAATGCCTATCGGCACCATTATTTAAAATGCCTATCGGCATTTATATCTGAAATGCCTATCGGAACCTATTTTTAAAATGACAATCGGCAACTATATCTGAAATGCCAATCGGCACCTATATCTGAAATGCCTATCGGCACGTATTTTTGAAATGCCTATCGGAAACTACAGCTGAAATGTTTATCAGCACCTATATTTGAAATGCCTATCGGCAACCACGTCAGAAATGCCTATCGGCACCTATATCTGAAATGTCTTTCGGCAAATTTATCTGAAATGCCTATCGACACCTATATTTGAAATGCCTATCGGCACCTATATTTTAAATGCCTATCGGCAACTATATCTGATATGCCTATCGGCACCTATATCTGAAATGCCTATAAGCACCTATTTTTGAAATGCTTATCGGAAACTACATCTAAAATGCCTATCGGCACCTATTTTTAAAATGCCAAACGGCAACTATATCTGAAATGCCTATCGGCACCTATATCTGAAATGCCTATCAGCACCTATTTTTGATATGCCTATCGGAAACTACATTTGAAATGCCTATTAGCAACTATATTTGAAATGCCTATCGGCAAACATATCTGCAATGCCTATCGACACCTATATTTAAAATACCTATTGGCTTATATATCTGAAATGCCTATCGGCGCCTATTTTTAAAATGCCAATCGGCAACTATATCTGAAATGCCTATCGGCACCTAAATCTGAAATGCCTATCGGCACCTATTTTTGAAATGCCTATCGGAAACTACATCTGAAATGCCTATCAGCACCTATTTTTGAAATGCCTATCGGCAACCATATCTGAAATGCCTATCGACACCTATATTTGAAATGCCTATCGGCACCTATATTTTAAATGCCTATCGGCAACTATATCTGATATGCCTATCGGCACCTATATCTGAAATGCCTATAAGCACCTATTTGTGAAATGCTTATCGGAAACTACATCTAAAATGCCTATCGGCACCTATTTTTAAAATGCCAAACGGCAACTATATCTGAAATGCCTATCGGCACCTATATCTGAAATGCCTATCAGCACCTATTTTTGATATGCCTATCGGAAACTACATCTGAAATGCCTATTAGCAACTATATTTGAAATGCCTATCGGCAAACATATCTGCAATGCCTATCGACACCTATATTTAAAATACCTATTGGCTTATATATCTGAAATGCCTATCGGCGCCTATTTTTAAAATGCCAATCGGCAACTATATCTGAAATGCCTATCGGCACCTAAATCTGGAATGCCTATCGGCACCTATTTTTAAAATGCCAATCGGCAACTATATCTGAAATGCCTATCGGCATCTATATCTAAAATGCCTATCGGCACCAATTTTTGAAATGCCTAGCGCAAACTACATCTGAAATGCCTATCAGCACTATATTTGAAATGCCTATCGGCAACCATATCTGGAATGCTTATCGGCACCTATATTTGAAATGCCTATCGGCTTCTATATCTGAAATGCCTATCGGCACCTATTTATAAAAAATGCCAATCGGCCACTATATATGAAATGCCTATCGGCACCTATATCTGAAATGCCTATCGGCACCTATTTTTGAAATTCCTATCGGACACTACATCTGAAATGCCTATCAGCACCTATATTTGAAATGCCTATCGGCAACCATATCTGGAATGCCTATCGGCACCTATATTTGAAATGCCTATCGGCTTCTATATCTGAAATGCCTATCGGCACCTATTTTTAAAATGCCAATCGGCAACTATATCTGAAATGCCTATCGGCACCTATATCTGAAATGCCTATCGGCACCTATTTTTGAAATGCCTATCGGAAGCTACATCTGAAATGCCTATCAGCACCTATTTTTGAAATGCCTATCGGCAACCATATCTGGAATGCCTATCGGCACATACATTTGAAATGCCTATCGGCTTCTATATCTGAAATGCCTATCGGCACCTATTTTTAAAATGCTAATCGGCAACTATATCTGTAATGCCTATCGGCACATATATCTGAAATGCCTATCGGTACCTATTTTTGAAACGCCTATCGGAAACTACATCTGCAATGCCTATCAGCACCAATATTTGAAATGCCTATCGGCAACCATATCTGAAATGCCTATCGACACCTATATTTGAAATACCTATCGGCTTCTAAATCTGAAAAGCCTATCGGCACCTATTTTTAAAATGCCAATCGGCAACTATATCTGAAATGCCTATCGGCACCTATATCTGAATTGCCTATCGGCACCAATTTTGGAAATTACTATCGGAAACTACATCTGAAATGCCTATTAGCACCTATATTTGAAATGCCTATCGGCAACCATATCTGGAATGCCTATCGTCACATATATTTGAAATGCCTATCGACTTCTATGTCTGAAATGCCTATCGGCACCTATTTTTAAAATGCCAATCGGACTCTATATCTGAAAATAATGCCTATCGGCACCTATATCTGAAATGCCTATCGGCCCCTATTTTTGAAATGCCTATCGGAAACTACATCTGAAATGCCTATCAGCACCTATATTTGAAATGCCTATCGGCAACCATATCTGAAATGCCTATCGGCACCTATATTTGAAATGCCTATCGGCAGCCATATCTGAAATGCCTATCGGCACCTATTTTTAAAATGCTAATCGGCAACTATATCTGAAATGCCTATCGGCACCTATATCTGAAATGCCTATCGGCGCCTATTTTTGAAATGCCTATCGAAGACTACATCTGAAATGCCTATCAGCACCTATATTTAAAATGCCTATCGGCAACCACATCAGAAATGCCTATCAGCACCTATATCTGAAATGCCTTTCGGCAATTATATCTGAAATGCCTATCGACACCTATATTTGAAATGCCTATCGGCACCTATATTTTAACTGCCTATCGGCAACTATATCTGATATGCCTATCGGCACCTATATCTGAAATGCCTATCGGCACCTATTTTTGAAATGCCTATCTTAAACTACATCTAAAATGCCTATCGGCACCTATTTTTAAAATGCTAATCGGCAACTATATCTGAAATGCCTATCGGCACCTATAACTGAAATGCCTATCAGCACCTATATTTGAAATGCCTATCGGCAACCATATCTGAAATGCCTATTGACACCTATATTTGAAATACCTATCGGCTTCTATATCTGAAATGCCTATCGGCACCTATTTTTAAAATGCCAATCGGTAACTATATCTGAAATGCATATCAGCACCTATATCTGAAATGCCTATCGGCACCAATTTTTGAAATGCCTATGGGAAACTGCATCTGGAATGCCTATCAGCACATATATTTGAAATGCCTATCGGCAACCATATCTGGAATGCCTATCGGCACCTATATTTGAAATGCCTATCGGCTTCTATATCTGAAATGCCTATCGACACCTATTTTTAAAATGCCAATCGGCAACTATATCTGAAATGCCTATCGGCACCTATATCTAAAATGCCTATCGGCACCTATTTTTGAAATGCCTATCGGAAACTACATCTGAAATGCCTATCAGCACCTATATTTGAAATGCCTATCGGCAACAATATCTAAAATGCCTATCGACACCTATATTTGAAATACCTACCGGCTTTTATATCTGAAATGCCTATCGACACCTATATTTGAAATGCCTATTGGCACCTATATTTTAAATGCCTATCGGCAACTATATCTGATATGCCTATCGGCACCTTATATCTGAAATACCTATCGGCACTTATTTTTGAAATGCCTATCGGAAACTACATCTGGAATGCCTATCAGCACCTATATTTGAAATGCCTATCGGCAACCATATCTGGAATGCCTATCGGCACCTATATTTAAATTGCCTATCGGCAACCATATCTGAAATGCCTATCGGCACCTATTTTTAAAATGCCAATCGGCAACTATATCTGAAATGCCTATCGGCTTCTATATCTGAAATGCCTATCGACACCTATTTTTAAAATGCTTATCGGCAACTATATCTGAAATGCCTATCGGCAACTATATCTGAAATGCCTATCGGCACCTATTTTTGAAATGCCTATCGGAAACTACATCTGAAATGCCTATCAGCACCTATATTTGAAATGCCTATCGGCAACCATATCTGGAATGCCTATCGGCACCTATATCTGAAATGCCTTTCGGCATTTATATCTGAAATGCCTATCGACACCTATATTTGAAATGCCTATTGGCACCTATATTTTAAATGCCTATCGGCAACTATATCTGATATGCCTATCGGAACCTTATATCTGAAATACCTATCGGCACTTATTTTTGAAATGCCTATCGGAAACTACATCTGAAATGCCTATCAGCACCTATATTTGAAATGCCTATCGGCAACCATATCTGGAATGCCTATCGGCACCTATATTTGAATTGCCTATCGGACACCATATCTGAAGTGCCTTTTGGCACCTATTTTTAAAATGCCAATCGGAAACTATATCTGAAATGCCTATCGGCACCTAAATCTGAAATGCCTATCGGCACCAATTTTTGAAATGCCTATTGGAAACTACATCTGAAATGCCTATCAGCACCTATATTTGAAATGCCTATCGGCAACCATATCTGGAATGCCTATCGGCACCATTATTTAAAATGCCTATCGGCATTTATATCTGAAATGCCTATCGGAACCTATTTTTAAAATGCCAATCGGCAACTATATCTGAAATGCCAATCGGCACCTATATCTGAAATGCCTATCGGCACGTATTTTTGAAATGCCTATCGGAAACTACATCTGAAATGTTTATCAGCACCTATATTTGAAATGCCTATCGGCAACCACGTCAGAAATGCCTATCGGCACCTATATCTGAAATGCCTTTCGGCAAATTTATCTGAAATGCCTATCGACACCTATATTTGAAATGCCTATCGGCACCTATATTTTAAATGCCTATCGGCAACTATATCTGATATGCCTATCGGCACCTATATCTGAAATGCCTATAAGCACCTATTTTTGAAATGCTTATCGGAAACTACATCTAAAATGCCTATCGGCACCTATTTTTAAAATGCCAAACGGCAACTATATCTGAAATGCCTATCGGCACCTATATCTGAAATGCCTATCAGCACCTATTTTTGATATGCCTATCGGAAACTACATCTGAAATGCCTATTAGCAACTATATTTGAAATGCCTATCGGCAAACATATCTGCAATGCCTATCGACACCTATATTACAAATACCTATTGGCTTATATATCTGAAATGCCTATCGGCGCCTATTTTTAAAATGCCAATCGGCAACTATATCTGAAATGCCTATCGGCACCTAAATCTGAAATGCCTATCGGCACCTATTTTTGAAATGCCTATCGGAACCTACATCTGAAATGCCTATCAGCACCTATTTTTGAAATGCCTATCGGCAACCATATCTGAAATGCCTATCGACACCTATATTTGAAATGCCTATCGGCACCTATATTTTAAATGCCTATCGGCAACTATATCTGATATGCCTATCGGCACCTATATCTGAAATGCCTATAAGCACCTATTTTTGAAATGCTTATCGGAAACTACATCTAAAATGCCTATCGGCACCTATTTTTAAAATGCCAAACGGCAACTATATCTGAAATGCCTATCGGCACCTATATCTGAAATGTTTATCAGCACCTATTTTTGATATGCCTATCGGAAACTACATCTGAAATGCCTATTAGCAACTATATTTGAAATGCCTATCGGCAAACATATCTGCAATGCCTATCGACACCTATATTTAAAATACCTATTGGCTTATATATCTGAAATGCCTATCGGCGCCTATTTTTAAAATGCCAATCGGCAACTATATCTGAAATGCCTATCGGCACCTAAATCTGAAATGCCTATCGGCACCTATTTTTAAAATGCCAATCGGCAACTATATCTGAAATGCCTATCGGCATCTATATCTAAAATGCCTATCGGCACCAATTTTTGAAATGCCTAGCGCAAACTACATCTGAAATGCCTATCAGCACTATATTTGAAATGCCTATCGGCAACCATATCTGGAATGCTTATCGGCACCTATATTTGAAATGCCTATCGGCTTCTATATCTGAAATGCCTATCGGCACCTATTTATAGAAAATGCCAATCGCCAACTATATCTGAAATGCCTATCGGCACCTATATCTGAAATGCCTATCGGCACCTATTTTTGAAATTCCTATCGGACACTACATCTGAAATGCCTATCAGCACCTATATTTGAAATGCCTATCGGCAACCATATCTGGAATGCCTATCGGCACCTATATTTGAAATGCCTATCGGCTTCTATATCTGAAATGCCTATCGGCACCTATTTTTAAAATGCCAATCGGCAACTATATCTGAAATGCCTATCGGCACCTATATCTGAAATGCCTATCGGCACCTATTTTTGAAATGCCTATCGGAAGCTACATCTGAAATGCCTATCAGCACCTATTTTTGAAATGCCTATCGGCAACCATATCTGGAATGCCTATCGGCACATACATTTGAAATGCCTATCGGCTTCTATATCTGAAATGCCTATCGGCACCTATTTTTAAAATGCTAATCGGCAACTATATCTGTAATGCCTATCGGCACATATATCTGAAATGCCTATCGGTACCTATTTTTGAAACGCCTATCGGAAACTACATCTGCAATGCCTATCAGCACCAATATTTGAAATGCCTATCGGCAACCATATCTGAAATGCCTATCGACACCTATATTTGAAATACCTATCGGCTTCTAAATCTGAAAAGCCTATCGGCACCTATTTTTAAGATGCCAATCGGCAACTATATCTGAAATGCCTATCGGCACCTATATCTGAATTGCCTATCGGCACCAATTTTGGAAATCACTATCGGAAACTACATCTGAAATGCCTATTAGCACCTATATTTAAAATGCCTATCGGCAACCATATCTGGAATGCCTATCGTCACCTATATTTGAAATGCCTATCGACTTCTATGTCTGAAATGCCTATCGGCACCTATTTTTAAAATGCCAATCGGACTCTATATCTGAAATGCCTATCGGCACCTATATCTGAAATGCCTATCGGCCCCTATTTTTGAAATGCCTATCGGAAACTACATCTGAAATGCCTATCAGCACCTATATTTGAAATGCCTATCGGCAACCATATCTGAAATGCCTACCGGCACCTATATTTGAAATGCCTATCGGCAGCTATATCTGAAATGCCTATCGGCACCTATTTTTAAAATGCTAATCTGCAACTATATCTAAAATGCCTATCGGCACCTATATCTGAAATGCCTATCGGCGCCTATTTTTGAAATGCCTATCGAAGACTACATCTGAAATG
This sequence comes from Venustoraphidia nigricollis, assembly GCA_034508555.1. Lineage (NCBI taxonomy): Eukaryota > Metazoa > Arthropoda > Insecta > Raphidioptera > Raphidiidae > Venustoraphidia > Venustoraphidia nigricollis. The sequence goes on along the minus strand of JAVRKA010001145.1, from coordinate 7,016 downwards.
CCTATCAGCACCTATATTTAAAATGCCTATCGGCAACCACATCAGAAATGCCTATCAGCACCTATATCTGAAATGCCTTTCGGCATTTATATCTGAAATGCCTATCGACACCTATATTTGAAATGCCTATCGGCACCTATATTTTAACTGCCTATCGGCAACTATATCTGATATGCCTATCGGCACCTATATCTGAAATGCCTATCGGCACCTATTTTTAAAATGCCAATCGGCAACTATATCTGAAATGCCTATCGGCACCTATATCTGAAATGCCTATCGGCACCAATTTTTGAAATGCCTATCGGAAACTACATCTGAAATGCCTATCAGCACCTATATTTGAAATGCCTATCGGCAACCATATCTGGAATGCCTATCGGCACCTATATTTGAAATGCCTATCGGCTTCTATATCTGAAATACCTATCGGCACCTATTTTTAAAATGCCAATCGGCAACTATATCTGAAATGCCTATCGGCACCTATATCTGAAATGCCTATCTGCACCTATTTTTGAAATGCCTATCGGAAACTACATCTAAAATGCCTATCAGCACCTATACTTGAAATGCCTATCGGCAACCATATCTGGAATGCCCATCGGCACCTATATTTGAAATGCCTATCGGCTTCTATATCTGAAATGCCTATCGGCACCTATTTTTAAAATGCCAATCGGCAACTATATCTGAAATGCCTATCGGCACCTATACCTAAAATGCTTATCGGCACCTATTTTTGAAATGCCTATCGAAAACTACATCTGAAATGCCTATCATCACTTATATTTGAAACGCCTATCGGCAACCACATCAGAAATGCCTATCGGCACCTATATCTGAAATGCCTTTCGGCATTTATATCTGAAATGCCTATCGACACCTATATTTGAAATGCCTATCGGCACCTATATTTTAAATGCCTATCGGCAACTATATCTGATATGCCTATCGGCACCTATATCTGAAATACCTATCGGCACCTATTTTTGAAATGCCTATCGGAAACTACATCTAAAATGCCTATCGGCACCTATTTTTAAAATGCCAATCGGCAACTATATCTGAAATGCCTATCGGCACCTATATCTGAAATGGCTATCGGCACATATATTTGAAATGCCTATCGGCAACCATATCTGAAATGCCTATCGACACCTATATTTGAAATACCTATCGGCTTCTATATCTGAAATGCCTATCGGCACCTATTTTTAAAATGCCAATCGGCAACTATATCTGAAATGCCTATCGGCACCTATATCTGAAATGCTTATCGGCACCAATTTTTGAAATGCCTATCGGAAACTACATCTGAAATGCTTATCAGCACCTGTTTTTGAAATGCCTATCGGCAACCATATCTGGAATGCCTATCGGCACCTATATTTGAAATGCCTATCGGCTTCTATATCTGAATTGCCTATCGACACCTATTTTTAAAATGCCTATTGGCAACTATATCTGAAATGCCTATCGGCACCTATATCTGAAATGCCTATTGGTACCTATTTTTGAAATGCCTATCGGCTTCTATATCTGAAATGCCTATCGGCACCTATTTTTAAAATGCCAATCGGCAACTATATCTGTAATGCCTATCGGCACCTATATCTGAAATGCCTATCGGCACCTATTTTTGAAATGCCTATCGGAAACTACATCTGCAATGCCTATCAGCACCAATATTTGAAATGCCTATCGGCAACCATATCTGAAATGCCTATCGACACCTATATTTGAAATACCTATCGGCTTCTATATCTGAAAAGCCTATCGGCACCTATTTTTAAAATGCCAATCGACAACTATATCTGAAATGCCTATCGGCACCTATATCTGAAATGCCTATCGGCATTAATTTTTGAAATGCCTATCGGAAACTACATCTAAAATGCCTATCAGCACCTATATTTGACATGCCTGTCGGCAACCATATCTGGAATGCCTATCGGCACCTATATTTGAAATGCCTATCGGCTTCTATATCTGAAATGCCTATCGGCACCTATTTTTAAAATACCAATCGGCAACTATATCTGAAATGCCTATCGGCACCTATACCTGAAATGCTTATCGGCACCTATTTTTGAAATGCCTATCGAAAATTACATCTGAAATGCCTATCAGCACCTATATTTGAAACGCCTATCGGCAACCACATCAGAAATGCCTATCGGCACCTATATCTGAAATGCCTTTCGGCATTTATATCTGAAATGCCTTTCGGCATTTATATCTGAAATGCCTATCGACACCTATATTTGAAATGCCTATCGACACCTATATTTTAAATGCCTATCGGCAACTATATCTGATATGCCTATCGGCACCTATATCTGAAATACCTATCGGCACGTATTTTTGAAATGCCTATCGGAAACTACATCTAAAATGCCTATCGGCACCTATTTTTAAAATGCCAATCGGCAACTATATCTGAAATGCCTATCGGCACCTATATCTGAAATGGCTATCGGCACATATATTTGAAATGCCTATCGGAAACCATATCTGAAATGCCTATCGACACCTATATTTGAAATAGCTATCGGCTTCTATATCTGAAATGCCTATCGGCACCTATTTTTAAAATGCCAATCGGCAACTATATCTGAAATGCTTATCGGCACCTATATCTGAAATGCTTATCGGCACCAATTTTTGAATTGCTTATCGGAAACTACATCTGAAATGCCTATTAGCACCTATATTTGAAATGCCTATCGGCAACCATATCTGGAATGCCTATCGGCACCTATATTTGAAATGCCTATCGGCTTCTATATCTGAATTGCCTATCGACACCTATTTTTAAAATGCCTATTGGCAACTATATCTGAAATGCCTATCGGCACCTATATCTGAAATGCCTATTGGTACCTATTTTTGAAATGCCTATCGGAAACTACATCTGAAATGCCTATCAGCACTTATATTTGAAATACCTATCAGCAACCATATCTGGAATGCCTATCGGCACCTATATTTGAAATGCCTATCGGCTTCTATAACTAAAATGCCTATCGGCACCTATTTTTAAAATGCAAATCGGCAACTATATCTGAAATGCCTATCGGCACCTATATCTGAAATGTCTATCGGCACCTATTTTTGAAATGCCTTACGGAAACTACATCTGAAATGCCTATCTGCTCCTATATTTGAAATGCCTATCAGCAACCATATCTGAAATGCCAATCGACACCTATATTTGAAATACCTATCGGCTTCTATATCTGAAATGCCTATCGGCACCTGTTTTTAAAATGCCAATCGGCAACAATATCTAAAATGCCTATCAGCACCTATACTTGAAATGCCTATCGGCAACCATATCTGGAATGCCTATCGGCACCTATATTTGAAATGCCTATCGGCTTCTATATCTGAAATGCCTATCGGCACCTATTTTTAAAATGCCAATTGGCAACTATATCTGAAATGCCTATCGGCACCTATATCTGAAATGCCTATCGGCACCTATTTTTGAAATGCCTATCGGAAACTACATCTGAAATGCCTATCAGCACCTATATTTAAAATGCCTATCGGCATACATATCTGGAATGCCTATCGGCACCAATATTTGAAATGCCTATCAGCTTCTATATCTGAAATGCCTATCGGCACCTATTTTTAAAATGCCAATCGGTAACTATATCTTAAATGCCTATCGGCACCTATATCTTAAATGCCTATCGGCACCAATTTTTGAAATGCCTATCGGAAACTACATCTGGAATGCCTATCAGCACCTATATTTGAAATGCCTATCGGCAAACATATCTGGAATGCCTATCGGCACCTATATTTGAAATGCCTATCGGCTTCTATATCTGAAATGCCTATCGACACTTATTTTTAAAATGCCAATCGGCAACTATATCTGAAATGTCTATCGGCACCTATATCTGAAATGCCTATCGGCACCAATTTTTGAAATGCCTATCGGAAACTACATCTAAAATGCCTTTCAGCACCTATATTTGAAGTGCATATCGGCAACCATATCTGGAATGCCTATCGGCACCTATATTTGAAATACCTATCGGCTTCTATATCTGAAATGCCTATCGGCACCTATTTTTAAAATGCCAATCGGCAACTATATCTAAAATGCCTATCGGCACCTATATCTGAAATGCCTATCGGCACCAATTTTTGATATGCTTATCGAAAACGACATCTGAAATGCCTATCAGCACCTATATTTGAAATGCCTATCGGCAACCACATCAGAAATGCCTATCGGCACCTATATCTGAAATGCCTATCGGCACCTATTTTTGAAATGCCTATCGGAAACTACATCTAAAATGCCTATCGGCACCTATTTTTAAAATGCCAATCGGCAACTATATCTGAAATGCCTATCGGCACCTATATCTGAAATGCCTATCGGAACCTATTTTTGAAATGCCTATCGGAAACTACATCTGAAATGCCTATCATCACCTATATTTGAAGTGCATTTCGGCAACCATATCTGAAATGCCTATCGACACCTATATTTGAAATGCCTATCGGCAACCATATCTGGAATGCCTATCGGCACCTATATTTGAAATGCCTATCGGCATCTATATCTGAAATGCCTATCGACACTTATTTTTAAAATGCCAATCGGCAACTATATCTGAAATGCCTATCGGCACCTATATCTGAAATGCCTATCGGCACTTATTTTTGAAATGCCTATCGGAAACTACATCTGAAATGCCTATCAGCACCTATATTTGAAATGCCTATCGGCAACCATATCTGAAATGCCTATCGACACCTATATTTGAAATACCTATCGGCTTCTATATCTGAAATGCCTATCGGCACCTATTTTTAAAATGCCAATCGGCAACTATATCTGAAGTGCCTATCGGCACCAATATCTGAAATGCCTATCGGCACCTATTTTTGAAATGTTTATCGAAAACTACATCTGAAATGCCTATCAGCACCTATATTTGAAATGCCTATCGGCAACCACATCAGAAATGCCTATCGGCACCTATATCTGAAATGCCATTCGGCATTTATATCTGAAATGCCTATCGACACCTATATTTGAAATGCCTATCGGCACCTATATTTTAAATGCCTATCGGCAACCATATCTGATATGCCTATCGGCACCTATATCTGAAATGCCTATCGGCATCTATTTTTGAAATGCCTATCGGAAACTACATCTAAAATGCCTATCGGCACCTATTTTTAAAATGCCAATCGGCAACTATATCTGAAATGCCTATCGGCACCTATATCTGAAATGCCTATCGGGACCTATTTTTGAAATGCCTATCGGAAACTACATCTGAAATGCCTATCAGCACCTATATTTGAAGTGCCTATCGGCAACCATATCTGAAATGCCTATCGACACCTATATTTGAAATACCTATCGGCTTCTATATCTGAAATGCCTATCGGCACCTATTTTTAAAATGCCAATCGGCAACTATATCTAAAATGCCTATCGGCACCTATATCTGAAATGCCTATTGGCGCCAATTTTTGAAATGCCTATCGGAAAGTACATCTGAAATGCCTATCAGCTCCTATATTTGAAATGCCTATCGGCACCTATATTTTAAATGCCTATCGGCAACTATATCTGATATGCCTATCGGCACCTATATCTGAAATGCCTATCGGCACCTATTTTTGAAATGCCTATCGGAAACTACATCTAAAATGCCTATCGGCACCTATTTTTAAAATACCAATCGGCAACTATATCTGAAATGCTTATCGGCACCTATATCTGAAATTCCTATCGGGACCTATTTTTGAAATGCCTATCGGAAACTACATCTGAAATGCCTATCAGCACCTATATTTGAAGTGCATATCGGCAACCATATCTGAAATGCATATCGACACCTATATTTGAAATACCTATCGGCTTCTATATCTGAAATGCCTATCGGCACCTATTTTTAAAATGCCAATCGGCAACTATATCTAAAATGCCTATCGGCACCTATATCTGAAATGCCTATTGGCACCAATTTTTGAAATGCCTATCGGAAACTACATCTGAAATGCCTATCAGCACCTATATTTGAAATGCCTATCGGCAAACATATCTGGAATGCCTATCGGCACGTATATTTGAAATGCCTATTGGCTTCTATATCTGAAATGCCTATCGACACCTATTTTTAAAATGCCATTTGGCAACTATATCTGAAATGCCTATCGGCACCTGTTTTTAAAATGCCAATCGGCAACTATATCTGAAATGCCTATCGGCACCTATATCTGAAATGCCTATCGGCATCAATTTTTGAAATGCCTATCGGAAACTACATTTAAAATGCCTATCAGCACTATATTTGAAATGCCTATCGGCACCTATATTTGAAATGCCTATCGGCACCTATATTTGAAATGCCTATCGGCTTCTATATCTGAAATCCCTATCGGCACATATTTTTAAAATGCCAATCGGCAAATATATCTGAAATGCCTATCGGCACCTATATCTGAAATGCCTATCGGCACCTATTTTTGAAATGCTTATCGGAAACTACATCTGAAATGCCTATCAGCACCAATATTTGAAATGCCTATCGGCAACCATATCTGAAATGCCTATCGACACCAATATTTGAAATACCTATCGGCTTCTATATCTGAAATGCCTATCGGCACCTATTTTTAAAATGCCTTTCGGAAACTACATCTGAAATGCCTATCTGCTCCTATATTTGAAATGCCTATCGACAACCATATCTGAAATGCCTATCGACACCTTTATTTGAAATACCTATCGGCTTCTAAATCTGAAATGCCTATCGGCACCTGTTTTTAAAATGCCATTCGGCAACTATATCTGAAATGCCTATCGGCACCTATATCTGATATGCCTATCGGCACCAATTTTTGAAATGCCTATCGGAAACTACATCTGAAACGCCTATCAGCACCTATATTTGAAATGCCTATCGGCAACCATATCTGGAATGCCTATCGGCACCTATATTTGAAATGCCTATTGGCTTCTATAT
>JAVRKA010001144.1:0-24592 GCA_034508555.1 Venustoraphidia nigricollis | reverse complement strand
ATCGACACCTATATCTGAAATGCCTATCGACACCTATATCTGAAATGCCTATCGACACCTATATCTGAAATGCCTATCGACACCTATTTTTGAAATGCCTATCGGAAACTACATCTGAAATGCCTATCAGCACCTATATTTGAAATGCCTATCGGCAACCATATCTGGAATGCCTATCGGCACCTATATTTGAAATGCCTATCGGCTTCTATATCTGAAACGCCTATCGGCACCTATTTTTAAAATGTCAATCGGCAACTATATCTAAAATGCCTATCGGCACCTATATCTGAAATGCCTATCGACACCTATATCTGAAATGCCTATCGACACCTATATCTGAAATTCCTATCGACACCTATATCTGAAATGCCTATCGACACCTATTTTTGAAATGCCTAATGGAAACTACATCTGAAATGCCTATCAGCACCTATATTTGAAATGCCTATCGGCAACCATATCTGGAATGCCTATCGGCACCTATATTTGAAATGCCTATCGGCTTCTATATCTGAAATGCCTATCGGCACCTATTTTTAAAATGCCAATCGGCAACTATATCTGAAATGCCTATCGGCACCTATATCTGAAATGCCTATCGACACCTATATCTGAAATGCCTATCGACACCTATTTTTGAAATGCCTATCGGAAACTACATCTGAAATGCCTATCAGCACCTATATTTGAAATGCCTATCGGCGACCATATCTGGAATGCCTATCGGCACCTATATTTGAAATGCCTATCGGCTTCTATATCTGAAATGCCTATCGGCACCTATTTTTAAAATGCCAATCGGCAACTATATCTGAAATGCCTATCGGCACCTATATCTGAAATGCCTATCGACACCTATATCTGAAATGCCTATCGACACCTATATCTGAAATGCCTATCGACACCTATATCTGAAATGCCTATCGACACCTATATCTCTGAAATGCCTATCGACACCTATATCTGAAATGCCTATCGACACCTATATCTGAAATGCCTATCGACACCTATATCTGAAATGCCTATCGACACCTATTTTTGAAATGCCTATCGGAAACTACATCTGAAATGCCTATAAGCACCTATATTTGAAATGCCTATCGGCAACCATATCTGGAATGCCTATCGGCACCTATATTTAAAATGCCTATCGGCTTCTGTATCTGAAATGCCTATCGGCACCTATTTTTAAAATGCCAATCGGCAACTATAACTTAAATGCCTATCGGCACCTATATCTGAAATGCCTATCGACACCTATATCTGAAATGCCTATCGACACCTATATCTGAAATGCCTATCGACACCTATATCTGAAATGCCTATCGACACCTATATCTGAAATGCCTATCGACACCTATATCTGAAATGCCTATCGACACCTATATCTGAAATGCCTATCGACACCTATATCTGAAATGCCTATCGACACCTATATCTGAAATGCCTATCGACACCTATATCTAAAATGCCTATCGACACCTATTTTTGAAAACTACATCTGAAAAGCCTATCAGCACCTATATTTGAAATGCCTATCGGCAACCATATCTATAATGCCTATCGGCACCTATATTTGAAATGCCTATCGGCTTCTATATCTGAAATGCCTATCGGCACCTATTTTTAAAATGCCAATCGGCAACTATATCTGAAATGCCTATCGGCACCTATATCTGAAATGCCTATCGACACCTATATCTGAAATGCCTATCGACACCTATATCTGAAATGCCTATCGACACCTATATCTGAAATGCCTATCGACACCTATATCTGAAATGCCTATCGACACCTATATCTGAAATGCCTATCGACACCTATATCTGAAATGCCTATCGACACCTATATCTGAAATGCCTATCGACACCTATTTTTGAAATGCCTATCGGAAACTACATCTGAAATGCCTATCAGCACCTATATTTGAAATGCCTATCGGCAACCATATCTGGAATGCCTATCGGCACCTATATTTGAAATGCCTATCGGCTTCTATATCTGAAATGCCTATCGGCACCTATTTTTAAAATGCTAATCGGCAACTATATCTGAAATGCCTATCGGCACCTATATCAGAAATGCCTATCGACACCTATATCTGAAATGCCTATCGACACCTATATCTGAAATGCCTATCGACACCTATATCTGAAATGCCTATCGACACCTATATCTGAAATGCCTATCGACACCTATATCTGAAATGCCTATCGACACCTATATCTGAAATGCCTATCGACACCTATATCTGAAATGCCTATCGACACCTATTTTTGAAATGCCTATCGGAAACTACTTCTGAAATGCCTATCAGCACCTGTATTTGAAATTCCTATCGGCAACCATATCTGGAATGCCTATCGGCACCTATATTTGAAATGCCTATCGGCTTCTATATCTGAAATGCCTATCGGCACCTATTTTTAAAATGCCAATCGGCAACTATATCTGAAATGCCTATCGGCACCTATATCAGAAATGCCTATCGACACCTATATCTGAAATGCCTATCGACACCTATATCTGAAATGCCTATCGACACCTATATCTGAAATGCCTATCGACACCTATATCTGAAATGCCTATCGACACCTATATCTGAAATGCCTATCGACACCTAAATCTGAAATGCCTATCGACACCTATATCTGAAATGCCTATCGACACCTATATCTGAAATGCCTATCGACACCTGTATCTGAAATGCCTATCGACACCTATATCTGAAATGCCTATCGACACCTATATCTGAAATGCCTATTGACACCTATATCTGAAATGCCTATCGACACCTATATCTGAAATGCCTATCGACACCTATTTTTGAAATGCCTATCGGAAACTACATCTGAAATGCCTATCAGCACCTATATTTGAAATGCCTATCGGCAACCATATCTGGAATGCCTATCGGCACCTATATTTGAAATGCCTATCGGCTTCTATATCTGAAATGCCTATCGGCACCTATTTTTAAAATGCCAATCGGCAACTATATCTGAAATGCTAATCGGCACCTATATCTAAAATGCCTATCGACACCTATATCTGAAATGCCTATCGACACCTATATCTGAAATGCCTATCGACACCTAGATCTGAAATGCCTATCGACACCTATATCTGAAATTCCTATCGACACCTATATCTGAAATGCCTATCGACACCTATATCTGAAATGCCTATCGACACCTATATCTGAAATGCCTATCGACACCTATTTTTGAAATGCCTATCGGCAACCATATCTGGAATGCCTATCGGCACCTATATTTGAAATGCCTATCGGCTTCTATATCTTAAATGCCTATCGGCACCTATTTTTGAAATGCCAATCGGCAACTATATCTGAAATGCCTATCGGCACCTATATCTGAAATGCCTATCGACACCTATATCTGAAATGCCTATCGACACCTATATCTGAAATGCCTATCGACACCTTTATCTGAAATGCCTATCGACACCTATATCTGAAATGCCTATCGACACCTTTATCTGAAATGCCTATCGACACCTTTATCTGAAATGCCTATCGACACCTATATCTGAAATGCCTATCGACACCTATATCTGAAATGCCTATCGACACCTATATCTGAAATGCCTATCGACACCTATTTTTGAAATGCCTATCGGAAACTACATCTGAAATGCCTGTCAGCACCTATATTTGAAATGCCTATCGGCAACCATATCTGGAATGCCTATCGGCACCTATATTTGAAATGCCTATCGGCTTCTATATCTGAAATGCCTATCGGCAGCTATTTTTAAAATGCCAATCGGCAACTATATCTGAAATGCCTATCGGCACCTATATCTGAAATGCCTATCGACACCTATATCTGAAATGCCTATCGACACCTATATCTGAAACGCCTATCGACACCTATATCTGAAATGCCTATCGACACCTATATCAGAAATGCCTATCGACACCTATATCTGAAATGCCTATCGACACCTATATCTGAAATGCCTATCGACACCTATATCTGAAATGCCTATCGACACCTATTTTTGAAATGCCTATCGGAAACTACATCTGAAATGCCTATCAGCACCTATATTTGAAATGCCTATCGGCAACCATATCTGGAATGCCTATCGGCACCTATATTTGAAATGCCTATCGGCTTCTATATCTGAAATGCCTATCGGCACCTATTTTTAAAATGCTAATCGGCAACTATATCTGAAATGCCTATCGGCACCTATATCTGAAATGCCTATCGACACCTATATCTGAAATGCCTATCGACACCTATATCTGAAATGCCTATCGACACCTATATCTGAAATGCCTATCGACACCTATATCTGAAATGCCTATCGACACCTATATCTGAAATGCCTATCGACACCTATATCTGAAATGCCTATCGACACCTATATCTGAAATGCCTATCGACACCTATTTTTGGAATGCCTATCGGAAACTACATCTGAAATGCCTATCAGCACCTGTATTTGAAATGCCTATCGGCAACCATATCTGGAATGCCTATCGGCACCTATATTTGAAATGCCTATCGGCTTCTATATCTGAAATGCCTATCGGCACCTATTTTTAAAATGCCAATCGGCAACTATATCTGAAATGCCTATCGGCACCTATATCAGAAATGCCTATCGACACCTATATCTGAAATGCCTATCGACACCTATATCTGAAATGCCTATCGACACCTATATCTGAAATGCCTATCGACACCTATATCTGAAATGCCTATCGACACCTATATCTGAAATGCCTATCGACACCTAAATCTGAAATGCCTATCGACACCTATATCTGAAATGCCTATCGACACCTATATCTGAAATGCCTATCGACACCTGTATCTGAAATGCCTATCGACACCTATATCTGAAATGCCTATCGACACCTATATCTGAAATGCCTATTGACACCTATATCTGAAATGCCTATCGACACCTATATCTGAAATGCCTATCGACACCTATTTTTGAAATGCCTATCGGAAACTACATCTGAAATGCCTATCAGCACCTATATTTGAAATGCCTATCGGCAACCATATCTGGAATGCCTATCGGCACCTATATTTGAGATGCCTATCGGCATCTATATCTGAAATGCCTATCGGCACCTATTTTTAAAATGCCAATCGGCAACTATATCTGAAATGCTAATCGGCACCTATATCTAAAATGCCTATCGACACCTATATCTGAAATGCCTATCGACACCTATATCTGAAATGCCTATCGACACCTAGATCTGAAATGCCTATCGACACCTATATCTGAAATTCCTATCGACACCTATATCTGAAATGCCTATCGACACCTATATCTGAAATGCCTATCGACACCTATATCTGAAATGCCTATCGACACCTATTTTTGAAATGCCTATCGGCAACAATATCTGGAATGCCTATCGGCACCTATATTTGAAATGCCTATCGGCTTCTATATCTTAAATGCCTATCGGCACCTATTTTTAAAATGCCAATCGGCAACTATATCTGAAATGCCTATCGGCACCTATATCTGAAATGCCTATCGACACCTATATCTGAAATGCCTATCGACACCTATATCTGAAATGCCTATCGACACCTTTATCTGAAATGCCTATCGACACCTATATCTGAAATGCCTATCGACACCTATATCTGAAATGCCTATCGACACCTTTATCTGAAATGCCTATCGACACCTTTATCTGAAATGCCTATCGACACCTATATCTGAAATGCCTATCGACACCTATATCTGAAATGCCTATCGACACCTATATCTGAAATGCCTATCGACACCTATTTTTGAAATGCCTATCGGAAACTACATCTGAAATGCCTGTCAGCACCTATATTTGAAATGCCTATCGGCAACCATATCTGGAATGCCTATCGGCACCTATGTTTGAAATGCCTATCGGCTTCTATATCTGAAATGCCTATCGGCACCTATTTTTAAAATGCCAATCGGCAACTATATCTGAAATGCCTATCGGCACCTATATCTGAAATGCCTATCGACACCTATATCTGAAATGCCTATCGACACCTATATCTGAAACGCCTATCGACACCTATATCTGAAATGCCTATCGACACCTATATCTGAAATGCCTATCGACACTTATATCTGAAATGCCTATCGACACCTATATCTGAAAAGCCTATCGACACCTATATCTGAAATGCCTATCGACACCTATTTTTGAAATGCCTATCGGAAACTACATCTGAAATGCCTATCAGCACCTATATTTGAAATGCCTATCGGCAACCATATCTGGAATGCCTATCGGCACCTATATTTGAAATACCTATCGGCTTCTATATCTGAAATGCCTATCGACACCTATATCTGAAATGCCTATCGACACCTATATCTGAAATGCCTGTCGACACCTATATCTGAAATGCCTATCGACACCTATATCTGAAATGCCTATCGACACCTATTTTTGAAATGCCTATCGGAAACTACATCTGAAATGCCTATCAGCAACTATATTTAAAATGCCTATCGGCAACCATATCTGGAATGCTTATCGGCACCTATATTTGAAATGCCCATCGGCTTCTATATCTGGAATGCCTATCGGCACCTATTTTTAAATTGCCAATCGGCAACTATATCTGAAATGCCTATCGGCACCTATATCTGAAATGCCTATAGACAACTATATCTGAAATGCCTATCGACACCTATATCTGAAATGCCTATCGACACCTATATCTGAAATGCCTATCGACACCTATATCTGAAATGCCTATCGACACCTATATCTAAAATGCCTATCGACACCTATATCTGAAATGCCTATCGACACCTATATCTGAAATGCCTATCGACACCTATATCTGAAATGCCTATCGACACCTATTTTTGAAATGCCTATCAGAAACTACATCTGAAATGCCTATCAGCACCTATATTTGAAATGCCTATCGGCAACCATATCTGGAATGCCTATCGGCACCTATATTTGAAATGCTTATCGGCTTCTATATCTGAAATGCCTATCGGCACCTATTTTTAAAATGCCAATCGGCAACTATATCTGAAATGCCTATCGGCACCTATATCTGAAATGCCTATCGACACCTATATCTAAAATGCCTATCGACACCTATATCTGAAATGCCTATCGACACCTATTTTTGAAATGCCTATCGGAAACTACATCAGAAATGCCTATCGACACCTATATCTGAAATGAAAATCGACACCTATATCTGAAATGCCTATCGACACCTATATCTGAAATGCCTATCGACACCAATATCTGAAATGCCTATCGACACCTATATCTGAAATGCTTATCGACACCTATATCTGAAATGCCTATCGACACCTATATCTGAAATGCCTATCGACACCTATATCTGAAATGCCTATCGACACCTATATCTGAAATGCCTATCGACCCCTATTTTTAAAATGCCTATCGGAAACTACATCTGAAATGCCTATCAGCACCTATATTTGAAATGCCTATCGGCAACGATATCTGCAATGCCTATCGGCACCTATATTTGAAATGCCTATCGGCTTCTATATCTGAAATGCCTATCGGCACCTATTTTTAAAATGCCAATCGGCAACTATATCTGAAATGCCTATCGGCACCTATATCTGAAATGCCTATCGACACCTATATCTGAAATGCCTATCGACACCTATATCTGAAATGCCTATCGACACCTATATCTGAAATGCCTATCGGCACCTATTTTTGAAATGCCTATCGGAAACTACATCTGAAATGCCTATCAGCACCTATATTTGAAATGCCTATCGGCAACCATATCTGGAATGCCTATCGGCACCTATATTTTAAATGCCTATCAACTTCTATATCTGAAATGCCTATCGGCACCTATATTTTAAATACCTATCGGCTTCTATATCTGAAATGCCTATCGGCACCTATATCTGAAGTGCTTATCGGAAACTACATATGGAATGCCTATCAGCACCTATATTTAAAATGCCTATTGGCAACCATATTTGGAATGCCTATCGGCACCTATATTTGAAATGCCTATCGGCTTCTATATCTGAAATGCCTATCGACACCTATTTTTAAAATGCCAATCGTCAACTATATCTGAAATGCCTATCGGCACCTATATCTGAAATGCCAATCGGCACCTATTTTTGAAATGCGCAACGGAAACTACATCTGAAATGCCTATCAGCACCTATATTTGAAATGCCTATCGGCAACCATATCTGAAATGCCTATCGACACCTATATTTGAAATACCTATCGGCTTCTATATCTGAAATGCCTATCGGCACCTATTTTTAAAATGCCAATCGGCAACTATATCTGAAATGCCTATCGGCACCTATATCTGAAATGCCTATCGGCACCAATTTTTGAAATGCCTATCGGAAACTACATCTGAAATGCCTATCAGCACCTATATTTGAAATGCCTATCGGCAACCATATCTGGAATGCCTATCGGCACCTATATTTTAAATGCCTATCAACTTCTATATCTGAAGTGCCTATCGGCACCAATTTTTGAAATGCCTATCGGAAACTACATATGGAATGCCTATCAGCACCTATATTTAAAATGCCTATCGGCAACCATATTTGGAATGCCTATCGGCACCTATATTTGAAATGCCTATCGGCTTCTATATCTGAAATGCCTATCGACACCTATTTTTAAAATGCCAATCGTCAACTATATCTGAAATGCCTATCGGCACCTATATCTGAAATGCCTATCGGCACCTATTTTTGAAATGCGCAACTGAAACTACATCTGAAATGCGTATCAGCACCTATATTTGAAATGCCTATCGGCAACTATATCTGGAATATCTATCGGCACCTATATTTGAAATGCCTATCGGCTTCTATATCTGAAATGCCTATCAGCACCTATTTTTAAAATGCCAATCGGCAACTATATCTGTAAAGCCTATCGGCACCTATATCTGAAATGCCTATCGGCACCTATTTTTGAAATGCCTATCGAAAACTACATCTGAAATGCCTATCAGCACCAATATTTGAAATGCCTATCGGCAACCATATCTGAAATGCCTATCGACACCTATTTTTGAAATACCTATCGGCTTCTATATTTGAAATGCCTATCGGCACCTATTTTTAAAATGCCAATCGGCAACCATATCTGAAATGCCTATCGGCTCGTATATCTGAAATGCCTATCGGCACCTATATCTGAAATGCCTATCGGCACCAATTTTTGAAATGCCTATCGGAAACTAGGTCTGAAATGCCTATCAGCACCTATATTTGAAATGCCTATCGACAACTATATCTGGAATGCCTATCGGCACCTATATTTGAAATGCCTATCGGCTTCTATATCTGAAATGCCTATCGGCACCTATTTTTGAAATGCCTATCGAAAACTACATCTGAAATGCCTATCAGCACCTATATTTGAAATGCCTATCGGCAACCATATCTGAAATGTCTATCGGCACCTATATTTGAAATGCCTATCGGCTTCTATATCTGAAATGCCTATCGGCACCCATTTTTAAAATGCCAATCGGCAACAATATCTGAAATGCCTATCGACACCTATATCTGAAATGCCTATCGACACCTATTTTTGAAATGCCTATCGGAAACTACATCTGAAATGCCTATCAGCACCTATATTTAAAATGCCTATCGGCAACCATATCTGGAATGCTTATCGGCACCTATATTTGAAATGCCCATCGGCTTCTATATCTGGAATGCCTATCGGCACCTATTTTTAAATTGCCAATCGGCAACTATATCTGAAATGCCTATCGGCACCTATATCTGAAATGCCTATAGACAACTATATCTGAAATGCCTATCGACACCTATATCTGAAATGCCTATCGACACCTATATCTGAAATGCCTATCGACACCTATATCTGAAATGCCTATCGACACCTATATCTAAAATGCCTATCGACACCTATATCTGAAATGCCTATCGACACCTATATCTGAAATGCCTATCGACACCTATATCTGAAATGCCTATCGACACCTATTTTTGAAATGCCTATCAGAAACTACATCTGAAATGCCTATCAGCACCTATATTTGAAATGCCTATCGGCAACCATATCTGGAATGCCTATCGGCACCTATATTTGAAATGCTTATCGGCTTCTATATCTGAAATGCCTATCGGCACCTATTTTTAAAATGCCAATCGGCAACTATATCTGAAATGCCTATCGGCACCTATATCTGAAATGCCTATCGACACCTATATCTAAAATGCCTATCGACACCTATATCTGAAATGCCTATCGACACCTATTTTTGAAATGCCTATCGGAAACTACATCTGAAATGCCTATCGACACCTATATCTGAAATGAAAATCGACACCTATATCTGAAATGCCTATCGACACCTATATCTGAAATGCCTATCGACACCAATATCTGAAATGCCTATCGACACCTATATCTGAAATGCTTATCGACACCTATATCTGAAATGCCTATCGACACCTATATCTGAAATGCCTATCGACACCTATATCTGAAATGCCTATCGACACCTATATCTGAAATGCCTATCGACCCCTATTTTTAAAATGCCTATCGGAAACTACATCTGAAATGCCTATCAGCACCTATATTTGAAATGCCTATCGGCAACGATATCTGCAATGCCTATCGGCACCTATATTTGAAATGCCTATCGGCTTCTATATCTGAAATGCCTATCGGCACCTATTTTTAAAATGCCAATCGGCAACTATATCTGAAATGCCTATCGGCACCTATATCTGAAATGCCTATCGACACCTATATCTGAAATGCCTATCGACACCTATATCTGAAATGCCTATCGACACCTATATCTGAAATGCCTATCGACACCCATTTTTGAAATGCCTATCGGAAACTACACCTGAAATGCCTATCAGCACCTATATTTGAAATGCCTATCGGCAACCATATCTGGAATGCCTATCGGCACCTATATTTGAAATGCCTATCGGCTTCTATATCTGAAATGCCTATCGGCACCTATTTTTTAAATGCCAATCGGCAACTATATCTGAAATGCCTATCGGCACCTATATCTGAAATGCCTATCGACACCTATATCTGAAATGCCTATCGACACCTATATCTGAAATGCCTATCGACACCTATATCTGAAATGCCTATCGACACCTATATCTGAAATGCCTATCGACACCTATATCTGAAATGCCTATCGACACCTATTTTTGAAATGCCTATCGGAAACTACATCTGAAATGCCTATCAGCACCTATATTTGAAATGCCTATCGGCAAACTATATCTGGAATGCCTATCGGCGCCTATATTTGAAATGCCTATCGGCTTCTATATCTGAAATGCCTATCGGCACCTATTTTTAAAATGCCAATCGGAAACTATATCTGAAATGCCTATCGGCACCTATATCTGAAATGCCTATCGGCACCTATATCTGAAATGCCTATCGGCACCTATTTTTACATTTGCCTATCGGCAACCATATCTGAAATGCCTATCGACACCTATATTTGAAATACCTATCGGCTTCTATATCTGAAATGCCTATCGGCACCTATTTTTAAAATGCCAATCGGCAACTATATCTGAAATGCCTATCGGCACCTATATCTTAGATGTATATCGGCATCAATTTTTGAAATGCCTATCGGAAACTACATCTAAAATGCCTATCAGCACCTATATTTGAAATGCCTATCGGCAACCATATCTGGAATGCCTATCGCCACCTATATTTGAAATGCCTATCGGCTTCTATATCTGAAATGCTTATCGGCACATATTTTTAAAATGCCAATTGGCAACTATATCTGAAATGCCTATCGGCACCTATATCTGAAATGCCTATCGGCACCTTTTTTTGAAATGCCTATCGGAAACTACATCTGAAATGCCTATCAGCACATATATTTGAAATGCCTATCGGCTTCTATATCTGAAATGCTTATCGGCACCTATTTTTAAAATGCCAACTGGCAACTATATCTGAAATGCCTATCGGCAACTATATCTGAAATGCCTATCGGCACCTATATCTGAAATGCCTATCGGCACCTATTTTTGAAATGCCTATCGGAAACTACATCTGAAATGTCTATCAGCACCTATATTTGAAATGCCTATCGGCAACCATCTCTGGAATGCCTGTCGGCACCTATATTTGAAATGCCTATCGGCTTCTATATCTAAAATACCTATCGGCACCTATTTTTAAAATGCCATCGGCAACTATATCTGAAATGCCTATCGGCACCTATATCTGAAATGCCTATCGGCACCTATTTTTAAAATGACAATCGGCAACTATATCTGAAATGCCTATCAGCACCTATATTTGACATGCCTATCGGCAACCATATCTGAAATGCCTATCGACACCTATATTTGAAATACCTATCGGCTTCTATATCTGAAATGCCTATCGGCACCTTTTTTAATAATGCCAATTGGCAACTATATCTGAAATGCCTATCGGCACCTATATCTGAAATGCCTATCGGCACCTATTTTTGAAATGCCTATCGGAAACTACATCTGAAATGCCTATCAGCACCTATATTTGAAATGCCTATCGGCAACCATATCTGGAATGCCTATCGGCACCTATATTTTAAATGCCTATCAACTTCTATATCTGAAATGCCTATCGGCACCTATATTTTAAATACCTATCGGCTTCTATATCTGAACTGCCTATCGGCACCTATATCTGAAGTGCTTATCGGAAACTACATATGGAATGCCTATCAGCACCTATATTTAAAATGCCTATTGGCAACCATATTTGGAATGCCTATCGGCACCTATATTTGAAATGCCTATCGGCTTCTATATCTGAAATGCCTATCGACACCTATTTTTAAAATGCCAATCGTCAACTATATCTGAAATGCCTATCGGCACCTATATCTGAAATGCCTATCGGCACCTATTTTTGAAATGCGCAACGGAAACTACATCTGAAATGCCTATCAGCACCTATATTTGAAATGCCTATCGGCAACCATATCTGAAATGCCTATCGACACCTATATTTGAAATACCTATCGGCTTCTATATCTGAAATGCCTATCGGCACCTATTTTTAAAATGCCAATCGGCAACTATATCTGAAATGCCTATCGGCACCTATATCTGAAATGCCTATCGGCACCAATTTTTGAAATGCCTATCGGAAACTACATCTGAAATGCCTATCAGCACCTATATTTGAAATGCCTATCGGCAACCATATCTGGAATGCCTATCGGCACCTATATTTTAAATGCCTATCAACTTCTATATCTGAAGTGCCTATCGGCACCAATTTTTGAAATGCCTATCGGAAACTACATATGGAATGCCTATCAGCACCTATATTTAAAATGCCTATCGGCAACCATATTTGGAATGCCTATCGGCACCTATATTTGAAATGCCTATCGGCTTCTATATCTGAAATGCCTATCGACACCTATTTTTAAAATGCCAATCGTCAACTATATCTGAAATGCCTATCGGCACCTATATCTGAAATGCCTATCGGCACCTATTTTTGAAATGCGCAACTGAAACTACATCTGAAATGCGTATCAGCACCTATATTTGAAATGCCTATCGGCAACTATATCTGGAATATCTATCGGCACCTATATTTGAAATGCCTATCGGCTTCTATATCTGAAATGCCTATCAGCACCTATTTTTAAAATGCCAATCGGCAACTATATCTGTAATGCCTATCGGCACCTATATCTGAAATGCCTATCGGCACCTATTTTTGAAATGCATATCGAAAACTACATCTGAAATGCCTATCAGCACCAATATTTGAAATGCCTATCGGCAACCATATCTGAAATGCCTATCGACACCTATTTTTGAAATACCTATCGGCTTCTATATTTGAAATGCCTATCGGCACCTATTTTTAAAATGCCAATCGGCAACCATATCTGAAATGCCTATCGGCTCGTATATCTGAAATGCCTATCGGCACCTATATCTGAAATGCCTATCGGCACCAATTTTTGAAATGCCTATCGGAAACTAGGTCTGAAATGCCTATCAGCACCTATATTTGAAATGCCTATCGACAACTATATCTGGAATGCCTATCGGCACCTATATTTGAAATGCCTATCGGCTTCTATATCTGAAATGCCTATCGGCACCTATTTTTGAAATGCCTATCGAAAACTACATCTGAAATGCCTATCAGCACCTATATTTGAAATGCCTATCGGCAACCATATCTGAAATGTCTATCGGCACCTATATTTGAAATGCCTATCGGCTTCTATATCTGAAATGCCTATCGGCACCCATTTTTAAAATGCCAATCGGCAACAATATCTGAAATGCCTATCGACACCTATTTTTAAAATGCCAATTGGCAACTATATCTGAAATGACTATCGGCACCTATATCTAAAATGCCTATCGGTACCTACTTTTGAAATGCCTATCGAAAACTACATCTGAAATGCCTATCAGCACTTATATTTGAAATGCCTATCAGCAACCATATCTGGAATGCCTATCGGCACCTATATTTAAAATGCCTATCGGCTTCTATAACTGAAATGCCTATCGGCACCTATTTTTAAAATGCCAATCCGCAACTAAATCTGAAATGCCTATCGGCACCTATATCTGAAATGCCTATCGGCACCTATATCTGAAATGCCTATCGGCACCTATTTTTGAAATGCCTTTCGGAAACTACATCTGAAATGCCTATCTGCTCCTATATTTGAAATGCCTATCGGCAACCATATCTGAAATGCCTATTGACACCTATATTTGAAATACCTATCGGCCTCTATATCTGAAAAGCCTATCGGCACCTGTTTTTAAAATGCCAATCGGCAACTATATCTGAAATGCCTATCGGCACCTATATCTGAAATGCCTATCGGCATCAATTTTTGAAATGCCTATCGGCACCTATATTTGAAATGCCTATCGGCTTCTATATCTGAAATGCCTATCGGCACCTATTTTTAAAATGCCAATTGGCAACTATATCTGAAATGCCTAACGGCACCTATATCTGAAATGCCTATCGGCACCTATTTTTGAAATGCCTATCGTAAACTACATCTGAAATGCTTATCAGCACCTATATTTGAAATGCCTATCGGCAACCATATCTGGAATGCCTATCGGCACCTATATTTGAAATGCCTATCGGCTTCTATATCTGAAATGCCTATCGGCACCTATTTTTAAAATGCCAATCGGCAACTATATCTGAAATGCCTATCGGCACCTATATCTGAAATGCCTATCGGCACCTATTTTTGAAATGCCTATCGGAAACTACATCTGAAATGCCTATCAGCACCTATATTTGAAATGCCTATCGGCAACCATATCTGGAATGCCTATCAGCACCTATATTTAAAATGCCTATCGGCGTCTATATCTGAAATGCCTATCGGCACCTATTTTTAAAATGCCAATCGGCAACTATATCTGAAATGCCTATCGGCACCTATATCTGAAATGCCTATCGGCACCTATTTTTGAAATGCCTATCGGAAACTACATCTGAAATGCCTATCAGCACCTATATTTGAAATGCCTATCGGCAACCATATCTGGAATGCCTATTGGCACCTATATTTGAAATGCCTATCGGCTTTTATATCTGAAATGCCTATCGGCACCTATTTTTAAAATGCCAATCGGCAACCATGACTGAAATGCCTATCAGCACCTATATCTGAAATGCCTATCGGCACCTATTTTTGAAATGCCTATCGGAAACTACATCTGAAATGCCTATCAGCACCTATATTTGAAATGCCTATCGGCAACCATATCTGGAATGCCTATCGGCACCTATATTTGAAATGCCTATCGGCTTCTATATCTGAAATGCCTATCGGCACCTATTTTTAAAATGCCAATCGGCAACTATATCTGAAATGTCTATCGGCACCTATATCTGAAATGCCTATCGACACCTATTTTTGAAATGCCTATCGGAAACTACATCTGAAATGCCTATCAGCACCTATATTTGAAATGCCTATCGGCAACCACATCAGAAATGCCTATCGGCACCTATATCTGAAATGCCTTTCGGCATTCATATCTGAAATGCCTATCGACACCTATATTTAAAATGCCTATCGGCACCTATATTTTAAATGCCTATCGGCAACTATATCTGATATGCCTATCGGCACCTATATCTGAAATGCCTATCGGCACCTATTTTTGAAATGCCTATCGGAAACAACATCTAAAATGCCTATCGGCACCTATTTTTAAAATGCCAATCGGCAACTATATCTGAAATGCCTATCGGCACCTATATCTGAAATGCCTATCGGCACCTATTTTTTTATTTGCCTATAGGAAACTACATCTGAAATGCCTATCAGCACCTATATTTAAAATGCCTATCGGCAACCATATCTAAAAAGCCTATCGACACCTATATTTGAAATACCTATCGGCTTCTATATCTGAAATGCCTATCGGCACCTATTTTTAAAATGCCAATCGGCAACTATATCTGAAATGCCTATCGGCACCTATATCTTAAATGCCTGTCGGCATCAATTTTTGAAATGCCTATCGAAAACTACATCTAAAATGCCTATCAGCACCTATATTTGAAATGCCTATCGGCAACCATATCTGGAATGCCTATCGGCACCTATATCTGAAATGCCTATCGGCACCTATATCTGAAATGCCTATCGGCACCTATATCTGAAATGCCTATCGGCACCTATTTTTGAAATGCCTTTCGGAAACTACAGCTGAAATGCCTATCTGCTCCTATATTTGAAATGCCTATCGCTAACCATATCTGAAATGCCTATCGACACCTATATTTGAAATACCTATCGGCCTCTATATCTGAAATGCCTATCGGCATCTGTTTTTAAAATGCCAATCGGCAACTATATCTGAAATGCCTATCGGCACCTATATCTGAAATGCCTATCGGCATCAATTTTTGAAATGCTTATCGGAAACTACATCTAAACTGCCTATAAGCATCTATATTTGAAATGCCTATCGTCAACCATATCTGGAATGCCTATCGGCACCTATATTTGAAATGCCTATCGGCTTCTATATCTGAAATGCCTATCGGCACCTATTTTTAAAATGCCAATCGGCAACTATATCTGAAATGCCTATCGGCACCTATATCTGAAATGCCTATCGGCACCTATTTTTGAAATGCCTATCGGAAACTACATTTGAAATGCCTATCGGCTTCTATATCTGAAATGCCTATCGACACCTATTTTTAAAATGCCAATCGTCAACTATATCTGAAATGCCTATCGGCACCTATATCTGAAATGCCTATCGGCACCTATTTTTGAAATGCGCAACGGAAACTACATCTGAAATGCGTATCAGCACCTATATTTGAAATGCCTATCGGCAACTATATCTGGAATATCTATCGGCACCTATATTTGAAATGCCTATCGGCTTCTATATCTGAAATGCCTATCAGCACCTATTTTTAAAATGCCAATCGGCAACTATATCTGTAATGCCTATCGGCACCTATATCTGAAATGCCTATCGGCACCTATTTTTGAAATGCCTATCGAAAACTACATCTGAAATGCCTATCAGCACCAATATTTGAAATGCCTATCGGCAACCATATCTGAAATGCCTATCGACACCTATTTTTGAAATACCTATCGGCTTCTATATTTGAAATGCCTATCGGCACCTATTTTTAAAATGCCAATCGGCAACCATATCTGAAATGCCTATCGGCTCGTATATCTGAAATGCCTATCGGCACCTATATCTGAAATGCCTATCGGCACCAATTTTTGAAATGCCTATCGGAAACTAGGTCTGAAATGCCTATCAGCACCTATATTTGAAATGCCTATCGACAACTATATCTGGAATGCCTATCGGCACCTATATTTGAAATGCCTATCGGCTTCTATATCTGAAATGCCTATCGGCACCTATTTTTGAAATGCCTATCGAAAACTACATCTGAAATGCCTATCAGCACCTATATTTGAAATGCCTATCGGCAACCATATCTGAAATGTCTATCGGCACCTATATTTGAAATGCCTATCGGCTTCTATATCTGAAATGCCTATCGGCACCCATTTTTAAAATGCCAATCGGCAACAATATCTGAAATGCCTATCGACACCTATTTTTAAAATGCCAATTGGCAACTATATCTGAAATGACTATCGGCACCTATATCTAAAATGCCTATCGGTACCTACTTTTGAAATGCCTATCGAAAACTACATCTGAAATGCCTATCAGCACTTATATTTGAAATGCCTATCAGCAACCATATCTGGAATGCCTATCGGCACCTATATTTAAAATGCCTATCGGCTTCTATAACTGAAATGCCTATCGGCACCTATTTTTAAAATGCCAATCCGCAACTAAATCTGAAATGCCTATCGGCACCTATATCTGAAATGCCTATCGGCACCTATATCTGAAATGCCTATCGGCACCTATTTTTGAAATGCCTTTCGGAAACTACATCTGAAATGCCTATCTGCTCCTATATTTGAAATGCCTATCGGCAACCATATCTGAAATGCCTATTGACACCTATATTTGAAATACCTATCGGCCTCTATATCTGAAAAGCCTATCGGCACCTGTTTTTAAAATGCCAATCGGCAACTAT
Organism: Venustoraphidia nigricollis; assembly: GCA_034508555.1. Taxonomy (NCBI): domain Eukaryota; kingdom Metazoa; phylum Arthropoda; class Insecta; order Raphidioptera; family Raphidiidae; genus Venustoraphidia; species Venustoraphidia nigricollis. Next base: position 5,913 of record JAVRKA010001144.1, on the reverse strand, counting down.
ATCTGAAATGCCTATCGGCACCTATATCTGAAATGCCTATCGGCATCAATTTTTGAAATGCCTATCGGCACCTATATTTGAAATGCCTATCGGCTTCTATATCTGAAATGCCTATCGGCACCTATTTTTAAAATGCCAATTGGCAACTATATCTGAAATGCCTATCGGCACCTATATCTGAAATGCCTATCGGCACCTATTTTTGAAATGCCTATCGTAAACTACATCTGAAATGCTTATCAGCACCTATATTTGAAATGCCTATCGGCAACCATATCTGGAATGCCTATCGGCACCTATATTTGAAATGCCTATCGGCTTCTATATCTGAAATGCCTATCGGCACCTATTTTTAAAATGCCAATCGGCAACTATATCTGAAATGCCTATCGGCACCTATATCTGAAATGCCTATCGGCACCTATTTTTGAAATGCCTATCGGAAACTACATCTGAAATGCCTATCAGCACCTATATTTGAAATGCCTATCGGCAACCATATCTGGAATGCCTATCAGCACCTATATTTAAAATGCCTATCGGCGTCTATATCTGAAATGCCTATCGGCACCTATTTTTAAAATGCCAATCGGCAACTATATCTGAAATGCCTATCGGCACCTATATCTGAAATGCCTATCGGCACCTATTTTTGAAATGCCTATCGGAAACTACATCTGAAATGCCTATCAGCACCTATATTTGAAATGCCTATCGGCAACCATATCTGGAATGCCTATTGGCACCTATATTTGAAATGCCTATCGGCTTTTATATCTGAAATGCCTATCGGCACCTATTTTTAAAATGCCAATCGGCAACCATGACTGAAATGCCTATCAGCACCTATATCTGAAATGCCTATCGGCACCTATTTTTGAAATGCCTATCGGAAACTACATCTGAAATGCCTATCAGCACCTATATTTGAAATGCCTATCGGCAACCATATCTGGAATGCCTATCGGCACCTATATTTGAAATGCCTATCGGCTTCTATATCTGAAATGCCTATCGGCACCTATTTTTAAAATGCCAATCGGCAACTATATCTGAAATGTCTATCGGCACCTATATCTGAAATGCCTATCGACACCTATTTTTGAAATGCCTATCGGAAACTACATCTGAAATGCCTATCAGCACCTATATTTGAAATGCCTATCGGCAACCACATCAGAAATGCCTATCGGCACCTATATCTGAAATGCCTTTCGGCATTCATATCTGAAATGCCTATCGACACCTATATTTAAAATGCCTATCGGCACCTATATTTTAATGCCTATCGGCAACTATATCTGATATGCCTATCGGCACCTATATCTGAAATGCCTATCGGCACCTATTTTTGAAATGCCTATCGGAAACAACATCTAAAATGCCTATCGGCACCTATTTTTAAAATGCCAATCGGCAACTATATCTGAAATGCCTATCGGCACCTATATCTGAAATGCCTATCGGCACCTATTTTTTTATTTGCCTATAGGAAACTACATCTGAAATGCCTATCAGCACCTATATTTAAAATGCCTATCGGCAACCATATCTGAAATGCCTATCGACACCTATATTTGAAATACCTATCGGCTTCTATATCTGAAATGCCTATCGGCACCTATTTTTAAAATGCCAATCGGCAACTATATCTGAAATGCCTATCGGCACCTATATCTTAAATGCCTGTCGGCATCAATTTTTGAAATGCCTATCGGAAACTACATCTAAAATGCCTATCAGCACCTATATTTGAAATGCCTATCGGCAACCATATCTGGAATGCCTATCGGCACCTATATCTGAAATGCCTATCGGCACCTATATCTGAAATGCCTATCGGCACCTATATCTGAAATGCCTATCGGCACCTATTTTTGAAATGCCTTTCGGAAACTACAGCTGAAATGCCTATCTGCTCCTATATTTGAAATGCCTATCGCTAACCATATCTGAAATGCCTATCGACACCTATATTTGAAATACCTATCGGCCTCTATATCTGAAATGCCTATCGGCATCTGTTTTTAAAATGCCAATCGGCAACTATATCTGAAATGCCTATCGGCACCTATATCTGAAATGCCTATCGGCATCAATTTTTGAAATGCTTATCGGAAACTACATCTAAACTGCCTATAAGCATCTATATTTGAAATGCCTATCGTCAACCATATCTGGAATGCCTATCGGCACCTATATTTGAAATGCCTATCGGCTTCTATATCTGAAATGCCTATCGGCACCTATTTTTAAAATGCCAATCGGCAACTATATCTGAAATGCCTATCGGCACCTATATCTGAAATGCCTATCGGCACCTATTTTTGAAATGCCTATCGGAAACTACATTTGAAATGCCTATCGGCACCTATATTTGAAATGCCTATCGGCAACCATATCTGAATTGCCTATCGACACCTATATTTGAAATACCTATCGGCTTCTATATCTGAAATGCCTATCGGCACCTATTTTTAAAATGCCAATCGGCAACTATATCTGAAATGCCTATCGGCACCTATATCTGAAATGCCTATCGGCACCAATTTTTTTAATGCCTATCGGAAACTACATCTGAAATGCCTATCAGCACCTATATTTGAAATGCCTATCGGCAACCATATCTGGAATGCCTATCGGCACCTATATTTAAAATGCCTATCGGCTTCTATATCTGAAATGCCTATCGGCACCTATTTTTAAAATGCCAATCGGCAACTATATCTGAAATGCCTATCGGCACCTATATCTGAAATACCTATCGGCACCTATTTTTGAAATGCCTATCGGAAACTACATCTGAAATGCCTATCAGCACCTATATTTGAAATGCCTATCGGCAACCATATCTGGAATGCCTATCGGCACCTATATTTGAAATGCCTATCGGCTTCTATATCTGAAATGCCTATCGGCACCTATTTTTAAAATGCTAATCGGCAACCATGTCTGAAGTGCCTATCGGCACCTATATCTGAAATGCCTATCGGCACCTATTTTTGAAATGCCTATCGGAAACTACATCTGAAATGCCTATCAGCACCTATATTTGAAATGCCTATCGGCAACCATATCTGGAATGCCTATCGGCACCTATATTTGAAATGCCTATCGGCTTCTAATCTGAAATGCCTATCGGCACCTATTTTTAAAATGCCAATCGGCAACTATATCTGAAATGCCTATCGGCACCTATATCTGAAATGCCTATCGACACCTATTTTTGAAATGCCTATCGGAAACTACATCTGAAATGCCTATCAGCACCTATATTTGAAATGCCTATCGGCAACCACATCAGAAATGCCTATCGGCACCTATATCTGAAATGCCTTTCGGCATTCATATCTGAAATGCCTATCGACACCTATATTTGAAATGCCTATCGGCACCTATATTTTAAATGCCTATCGGCAACTATATCTGATATGCCTATCGGCACCTATATCTGAAATGCCTGTCGGCACCTATTTTTGAAATGCCTATCGGAAACTACATCTAAAATGCCTATCGGCACCTAATTTTAAAATGCCAATTGGCAACTATATCTGAAATGCCTATCGGCACCTATATCTGAAATGCCTATCGGCACCTATTTTTTTATTTGCCTATCGGAAACTACATCTGAAATGCCTATCAGCACCTATATTTGAAATGCCTATCGGCAACCATATCTGAAATGCCTATCGACACCTATATTTGAAATACCTATCGGCTTCTATATCTGAAATGCCTATCGGCACCTATTTTTAAAATGCCAATCGGCACCTATATCTGAAATGCCTATCGGCACCTTTTTTTGAAATGCCAATCGGAAACTACATCTGAAATGCCTATCAGCACCTATATTTGAAATGCCTATCGGCAACCATATCTGGAATGCCTATCGGCACCTATATTTGAAATGCCTCTCGGCTTCTATATCTGAAATGCCTATCGGCACCTACTTTTAAAATGGCAATCGGCAACTATATCTGAAAGGCCTATCGGCACCTATATCTGAAATGCCTATCGGCACCTATTTTTGAAATGCCTATCGGAAACTACATCTGAAATGCCTATCAGCACCTATATTTGAAATGCCTATCGGCAACCATATCTGGAATGCCTATCGGCACCTATATTTGAAATGCCTATCGGCTTCTATATCTGAAATGTCTATCGGCACCTATTTTTAAAATGGCAATCGACAACTATATCTGAAATGCCTATCGGCACCTATATGTGAAATGCCTATCGGCACCTATTTTTGAAATGCCTATCGGAAACTGCATCTGAAATGCCTATCAGCACCTAAATTTGAAATGCCTATCGGCAACCATATCTGAAATGCCTATCGACACCTATATTTGAAATACCTATCGGCTTCTATATCTGAAATCCCTATCGGCACCTTTTTTTAAAATGCCAATCGGCAAATATATCTGAAATGCCTATCGGCACCTATATCTGAAATGCCTATCGGTACCTATTTTTGAAATGCCTATCGGAAACTACATCTGAAATGCCTATCAGCACCTATATTTGAAATGCCCATCGGCAACCATATCTGGAATGCCTATCGGCACCTATATTTGAAATGCCTATCGGCCTCTATATCTGAAATGCCTATCGACACCTATTTTTAAAATGCCAATTGGCAACTATATCTGAAATGACTATCGGCACCTATATCTGAAATGCCTATCGGTACCTATTTTTGAAATGCCTATCGGAAACTACATCTGAAATGCCTATCAGCACTTATATTTGAAATGCCTATCGGCAACCATATCTGGAATGCCTATCGGCAACTATATTTAAAATGCCTATCGGCTTCTATATCTGAAATGCCTACCGGCACCTATTTTTAAAATTGCAATCGGCAACTATATCAGAAATGCCTATCGGCACCTATATCTGAAATGCCCATCGGCACCTATATCTGAAATGCCTATCGGCACCTATTTTTGAAATGCCTTTCGGAAACTACATCTGAAATGCCTATCTGCTCCTAAATTGGAAATGCCTATCGGCAACCGTATCTATAATGCCTATCGACACCTATATTTGAAATACCTATCGGCCTCTATATCTGAAATGCCTATCGGCACCTGTTTTTAAAATGCCAATCGGCAACTATATCTGAAATGCCTATCGGCACCTATATCTGAAATGCCTATCGGCATCAATTTTTAAAATGCCTATCGGAAACTACATTTTAAATGCCCATAAGCACCTATATTTGAAATGCCTATCGGCAACCATATCTGGAATGCCTATCGGTACCTATATTTGAAATGCCTATCGGCTTCTATATCTGAAATGCCTATCGGCACCTATTTTTAAAATGCCAATTGGCAACTATATCTGAAATGCCTATCGGCACCTATATCTGAAATGCCTATCGGCACCTATTTTTGAAATGCCTATCGTAAACTACATCTGAAATGCTTATCAGCACCTATATTTAAAATGCCTATCGGCAACCATATCTGTTATGCCTATCGGCACCTATATTTGAAATGCCTATCGGCTTCTATATCTGAAATGCCTATCGGCACCTATTTTTAAAATGGCAATCGGCAACTATATCTGAAATGCCTATCGGCACCTATATCTGAAATGCCTATCGGCACCTATTTTTGAAATGCCTATCGGAAACTACATTTGAAATGCCTATCAGCACCTATATTTGAAATGCCTATCGGCAACTATATCTGAAATGCCTATCGACACCTATATTTGAAATACCTATCGGCTTCTATATCTGAAATGCCTATCGGCACCTATTTTTAAAATGCCAATCGGCAACTATAAATGAAATGCCTATCGGCACCTATATCTGAAATGCCTATCGGCACCAATTTTTTAAATGCCTATCGGAAACTGCATCTGAAATGCCTATCAGCACCTATATTTGAAATGCCT
>JAVRKA010001143.1:0-24655 GCA_034508555.1 Venustoraphidia nigricollis | reverse complement strand
TCAGATATAGGTGTCGATAGGCATTTCAGATATAGGTGTCGATAGGCATTTCAGATATTGGTGTCGATAGGCATTTCAGATATAGGTGTCGATAGGCATTTCAGATATAGGTGCCGATAGGCATTTCAGATATAGTTGCCGATTGGCATTTTAAAAATAGGTGCCGATAGGCATTTCAAATATAGAAGCCGATAGGCATTTCAAATATAGGTGCCGATAGGCATTCCAGATATGGTTGCCGATAGGCATTTCAAATATAGGTGCTGATAGGCATTTCAGATGTAGTTTCCGATAGGCATTTCAAAAATAGGTGTCGATAGGCATTTCAGATATAGGTGTCGACAGGCATTTCAGATATAGGTGTCGATAGGCATTTCAGATATAGGTGTCGATAGGCATTTCAGATATAGGTGTCGATAGGCATTTCAGATATAGGTGTCGATAGGCATTTCAGATATAGGTGCCGATAGGCATTTCAGATATAGGTGTCGATAGGCATTTCAGATATAGGTGCCGATAAGCATTTCAGATATAGTTGCCGATTGGCATTTTAAAAATTGGTGCCGATAGGCATTTCAGATATAGAAGCCGATAGGCATTTCAAATATAGGTGCCGATCGGCATTCCAGATATGGTTGCCGATAGGCATTTCAAATATAGGTGCTGATAGGCATTTCAGATGTAGTTTCCGATAGGCATTTCAAAAATAGGTGTCGATAGGCATTTCAGATATAGGTGTCGATAGGCATTTCAGATATAGGTGTCGATAGGCATTTCAGATATAGGTGTCGATAGGCATTTCAGATATAGGTGTCGATAGGCATTTCAGATATAGGTGTCGATAGGCATTTCAGATATAGGTGTCGATAGGCATTTCAGATATAGGTGTCGAAAGGCATTTCAGATATAGGTGCCGATAGGCATTTCAGATATAGTTGCCGATTGGCATTTTTAAAAATAGGTGCCGATAGGCATTTCAGATATAGAAGCCGATAGGCATTTCAAAAATAGGTGCCGATAGGCATTCCAGATATGGTTGCCGATAGGCATTTCAAATATAGGTGCTGATAGGCATTTCAGATGTAGTTTCCGATAGGCATTTCAAAAATAGGTGTCGATAGGCATATCAGATATAGGTGTCGATAGGCATTTCAGATATAGGTGTCGATAGGCATTTCAGATATAGGTGTCGATAGGCATTTCAGATATAGGTGTCGATAGGTATTTCAGATATAGGTGTCGATAGGCATTTCAGATATAGGTGTCGATAGGCATTTCAGATATAGGTGTCGATAGGCATTTCAGATATAGGTGTCGATAGGCATTTCAGATATAGGTGTCGATAGGCATTTCAGATATAGGTGCCGATAGGCATTTCAGATACAGTTGCCGATTGGCATTTTAAAAATAGGTGCCGATAGGCATTTCAGATATAGAAGCCGATAGGCATTTCAAATATAGGTGCCGATAGGCATTCCAGATATGGTTGCCGATAGGCATTTCAAATATAGGTGCTGATGGGCATTTCAGATGTAGTTTCCGATAGGCATTTCAAAAATAGGTGTCGATAGGCATTTCAGATATAGGTGTCGATAGGCATTTCAGATATAGGTGTCGATAGGCATTTCAGATATAGGTGTCGATAGGCATTTCAGATATAGGTGTCGATAGGCATTTAAGATATAGGTGTCGATAGGCATTTCAGATATAGGTGTCGATAGGCATTTCAGATATAGGTGTCGATAGCATTTCAGATATAGGTGCCGATAGGCATTTCAGATACAGTTGCCGATTGGCATTTTAAAAATAGGTGCCGATAGGCATTTCAGATATAGAAGCCGATAGGCATTTCAAATATAGGTGCCGATAGGCATTCTAGATATGGTTGCCGATAGGCATTTCAAATATAGGTGCTGATAGGCATTTCAGATGTAGTTTCCGATAGGCATTTCAAAAATAGGTGTCGATAGGCATTTCAGATATAGGTGTCGATAGGCATTTCAGATATAGGTGTCGATAGGCATTTCAGATATAGGTGTCGATAGGCAATTCAGATATAGGTGTCGATAGGCATTTCAGATATAGGTGTCGATAGGCATTTCAGATATAGGTGTCGATAGGCATTTCAGATATAGGTGTCGATAGGCATTTCAGATATAGGTGTCGATAGGCATTTCAGATATAGGTGCCGATAGGCATTTCAGATATAGTTGCTGATTGGCACTTTAAAAATAGGTGCCGATAGGCATTTTAGATATAGAAGCCGATAGGCATTTCAAATATAGGTGCCGATAGGCATTCCAGATATGGTTGCCTATTGGCATTTCAAATATAGGTGCTGATAGGCATTTCAGATGTAGTTTCCGATAGGCATTTCAAAAATAGGTGTCGATAGGCATTTCAGATATAGGGGTCGATAGGCATTTTCAGATATAGGTGTCGATAGGCATTTCAGATATAGGTGTCGATAGGCACTTCAGATATAGGTGTCGATAGGCATTTCAGATATAGGTGTCGATAGGCATTTCAGATATATGTGCCGTTAGGCATTTCAGATATAGTTGCCGATTGGCATTTTAAAAATAGGTGCCGATAGGCATTTCAGATATAGAGGCCGATAGGCATTTCAAATATAGGTGCCGATAGGCATTCCAGATATGGTTGCCGATAGGCATTTCAAATATAGGTGCTGATAGGCATTTCAGATGCAGTTTCCGATAGGCATTTCAAAAATAGGTGTCGATAGGCATTTCAGATATAGGTGTCGATAGGCATTTCAGATATAGGTGTCGATAGGCATTTCAGATATAGGTGTCGATAGGCATTTCAGATATAGGTGTCGATAGGCATTTCAGATATAGGTGTCGATAGGCATTTCAGATATAGGTGTCGATAGGCATTTCAGATATAGGTGTCGATAGGCTTTTCAGATATAGGTGCCGATAGGCATTTCAGATATTGTTGCCGATTGGCATTTTAAAAATAGGTGCCGATAGGCATTTCAGATATAGAAGCCGTTAGGCATTTCAAATATAGGTGCCGATAGGCATTCCAGATATGGTTGCCGATAGGCATTTCAAAAATAGGTGCTGATAGGCATTTCAGATGTAGTTTCCGATAGGCATTTCAAAAATAGGTGTCGATAGGCATTTCAGATATAGGTGTCGATAGGCATTTCAGATATAGGTGTCGATAGGCATTTCAGATATAGGTGTCGATAGGCATTTCAGATATAGGTGTCGATAGGCATTTCATATATAGGTGTCGATAGGAATTTCAGATATAGGTGTCGATAGGCATTTCAGATATAGGTGTCGATAGGCATTTCAGATATAGGGTCGATGAGCATTTCAGATATAGGTGCCGATGGGCATTTCAGATATAGTTGCCGATTGGCATTTCAAATATAGGTGCTGATAGGCTTTTCAGATGTAGTTTCCGATAGGCATTTCAAAAATAGGTGTCGATAGGCATTTCAGATATAGGTGTCGATAGGCATTTCAGATATAGGTGTCGATAGGCATTTCAGATATAGGTGTCGATAGGCATTTCAGATATAGGTGTCGATAGGCATTTTAGATATAGGTGTCGATAAGCATTTCAGATATAGGTGTCGATAGGCATTTCAGATATAGGTGTCGATAGGCATTTCAGATATAGGTGCCGATAGGCATTTCAGATATAGTTGCCGATTGGCATTTTAAAAATAGGTGCCGATAGGCATTTCAGATATAGAAGCCGATAGGCATTTCAAATATAGGTGCCGATAGGCATTCCAGATATGGTTGCCGATAGGCATTTCAAATATAGGTGCTGATAGGCATTTCAGATGTGGTTTCCGATAGGCATTTCAAAAATAGGTGTCGTTAGGCATTTCAGATATAGGTGTCGATAGGCATTTCAGATATAGGTGTCGATAGGCATTTCAGATATAGGTGTCGATGGGCATATCAGATATAGGTGTCGATAGGCATTTCAGATATAGGTGTCGATAGGCATTTCAGATATAGGTGTCGATAGGCCTTTCAGATATAGGTGTCGATAGGCATTTCAGATATAGGTGTCGATAGGCATTTCAGATATAGGTGCCGATAGGCATTTCAGATATAGTTGCCGATTGGCATTTTAAAAATAGGTGCCGTTAGGCATTTCAGATATAGAAGCCGATAGGCATTTCAAATACAGGTGCTGATAGGCATTTCAGATGTAGTTTCCGATAGGCATTTCAAAAATAGGTGTCGATAGGCATTTTAGATATAGGTGTCGATAGGCATTTCAGATATAGGTGTCGATAGGCATTTCAGATATAGGTGTCGATAGGCATTTCAAATATAGGTGTCGATAGGCATTTCAGATATAGGTGTCGATAGGCATTTCAGATATAGGTGTCGTTAGGCATTTCAGATATAGGTGTCGATAGGCATTTCAGATATAGGTGTCGATAGGCATTTCAGATATAGGTGTCGATAGGCATTTCAGATATAGGTGTCGATAGGCATTTCAGATATAGGTGTCGATAGGCATTTCAGATATAGGTGTCGATAGGCCTTTCAGATATAGGTGTCGATAGGCATTTCAGATATAGGTGTCGATAGGCATTTCAGATATAGGTGCCGATAGGCATTTCAGATATAGTTGCCGATTGGCATTTTAAAAATAGGTGCCGATTGGCATTTAAAATAGGTGGCGATAGGCATTTCAGATATAGAAGCCGATAGGCATTTCAAATATAGGTGCCGATAGGCATTCCAGATATGGTTGCCGATAGGCATTTCAAATATAGGTGCTGATAGGCATTTCAGATGTAGTTTCCGATAGGCATTTCAAAAATAGGTGTCGATAGGCATTTCAGATATAGGTGTCGATAGGTATTTCAGATATAGGTGTCGATAGGCATTTCAGATATAGGCGTCGATAGGCATTTTAGATATAGGTGTCGATAGGCATTTCAAATATAGGTGCCGATAGGCATTCCAGATATGGTTGCCGATAGGCATTTCAAATATAGGTGCTGATAGGCATTTCAGATGTAGTTTCCGATAGGCATTTCAATAATAGGTGTCGATAGGCATTTCAGATATAGGTGTCGATAGGCATTTCAGATATAGGTGTCGATAGGCATTTCAGATATAGGTGTCGATAGGCATTTCTGATATAGGTGTCGATAGGCATTTCAGATATAGGTGTCGATAGGCATTTCAGATATAGATGTCGATAGGCATTTCAGATATAGGTGCCGATAGGCATTTCAGATATAGTTGCCGATTGGCATTTTAAAAATAGGTGCCGATAGGCATTTCAGATATAGAAGCCGATAGGCAATTCAAATATAGGTGCCGATAGGCATTCCAGATATGGTTGCCGATAGGCATTTCAAATATAGGTGCTGATGGGCATTTCAGATGTAGTTTCCGATAGGCATTTCAAAAATAGGTGTCGATAGGCATTTCAGATATAGGTGTCGATAGGCATTTCAGATATATGTGTCGATAGGCATTTCAGATATAGGTGTCGATAGGCATTTCAGATACAGGTGTCGATAGGCATTTCAGATATAGGTGTCGATAGGCATTTCAGATATAGGTGTCAAAAGGCATTTCAGATATAGGTGTCGATAGGCTTTTCAGATATAGGTGTCGATAGGCATTTCAGATATAGGTGCCGATAGGCATTTCAGATATAGTTGCCGATTGGCATTTTAAAAATAGATGCCGATAGGCATTTCAGATATTGAAGCCGATAGGCATTTCAAATATAGGTGCCGATAGGCATTCCAGATATGGTTGCCGATAGGCATTTCAAATATAGGTGCTGATAGGCATTTCAGATGTAGTTTCAATAGGCATTTCAAAAATAGGTGTCGATAGGCATTTCAGATATAGGTGTCGATAGGCATTTCAGATATAGGTGTCGATAGGCATTTCAGATATAGGTGTCGATAGGCATTTCAGATATAGGTGTCCATAGGCATTTCAGATATAGGTGTCGATAGGCATTTCAGATATAGGTGTCGATAGGCATTTCAGTTATAGGTGTCGATAGGCATTTCAGATATAGGTGCGGATAGGCATTTCAGATATAGTTGCCGATTGGCATTTTAAAAATAGGTGCCGATAGGCATTTCAGATATAGAAGCCGATAGGCATTTCAAATATAGGTGCCGATAGGCATTCCAGATATGGTTGCCGATAGGCATTTCAAATATAGGTGCTGATAGGCATTTCAGATGTAGTTTCCGATAGGCATTTCAAAAATAGGTGTCGATAGGCATTTCAGATATAGGTGTCGATAGGCATTTCAGATATAGGTGTCGATAGGCATTTCAGATATAGGTGTCGATAGGCATTTCAGATATAGGTGTCGATAGGCATTTCAGATATAGGTGTCGATAGGCATTTCAGATATAGGTGTCGATAGGCATTTCAGATATAGGTGTCGATAGGCATTTCAGATATAGGTGCCGATAGGCATTTCAGATATAGTTGCCGATTGGCATTTTAAAAATAAGTGCCGATAGGCATTTCAGATATAGAAGCCGATAGGCATTTCAAATATAGGTGCCGATAGGCATTCCAGATATGGTTGCCGATAGGCTTTTAAAATATAGGTGCTGATAGGCATTTCAGATGTAGTTTCCGATAGGCATTTCAAAAATAGGTGTCGATAGGCATTTCAGATATAGGTGTCGATAGGCATTTCAGATATAGGTGTCGATAGGCATTTCAGATATAGGTGTCAATAGGCATTTCAGATATAGGTGTCGATAGGCATTTCAGATATAGGTGTCGATTGGCATTTAAGATATAGGTGTCGATAGGCATTTCAGATATAGGTGTCGATAGGCATTTCAGATATAGGTGTCGATAGGCATTTCAGATATAGGTGCCGATAGGCATTTCAGATATAGTTGCCGATTGGCATTTTAAAAATAGGTGCCGATAGGCATTTCAGATATAGAAGCCGATAGGCATTTCAAATATAGGTGCCGATAGGCATTCCAGATATGGTTGCCGATAGGCATTTCAAATATAGGTGCTGATAGGCATTTCAGATGTAGTTTCCGATAGGCATTTCAAAAATAGGTGCCGATAGGCATTTCAGATATAGGTGTCGATAGGCATTTCAGATATAGGTGTCGATAGGCATTTCAGATATAGGTGTCGATAGGCATTTCAGATATAGGTGTCGATAGGCATTTCAGATATAGGTGTCGATAGGCATTTCAGATATAGGTGTCGATAGGCATTTCAGATATAGGTGTCGATAGGCATTTCAGATATAGGTGCCGTTAGGCATTTCAGATATAGTTGCCGATTGGCATTTTAAAAATAGGTGCCGATAGGCATTTCAGATATAGAAGCCGATAGGCATTTCAAATATAGGTGCCGATAGGCCTTCCGGATATGGTTGCCGATAGGCATTTCAAATATAGGTGCTGATAGGCATTTCAGATGTAGTTTCCGATAGGCATTTCAAAAATAGGTGTCGATAGGCATTTCAGATATAGGTGTCGTTAGGCATTTCAGATATAGGTGTCGATAGGCATTTCAGATATAGGTGTCGATAGGCATTTCAGATATAGGTGTCGATAGGCATTTCAGATATAGGTGTCGATAGGCATTTCAGATATAGGTGTCGATAGGCATTTCAGATATAGGTGTCGATAGGCATTTCAGATATAGGTGCCGATAGGCATTTCAGATATAGTTGCCGATTGGCATTTTAAAAATAGGTGCCGATAGGCATTTCAGATATAGAAGCCGATAGGCATTTCAAATATAGGTGCCGATAGGCATTCTAGATATGGTTGCCGATAGGCATTTCAAATATAGGTGCTGATAGGCATTTCAGATGTAGTTTCCGATAGGCATTTCAAAAATAGGTGTCGATAGGCATTTCAGATATAGGTGTCGATAGGCATTTCAGATATAGGTGTCGATAGGCATTTCAGATATAGGTGTCGATAGGCATTTCAGATATAGGTGTCGATAGGCATTTCAGATATAGGTGTCGATAGGCATTTCAGATATAGGTGTCGATAGGCATTTCAGATATAGGTGTCGATAGGCATTTCAGATATAGGTGTCGATAGGCATTTCAGATATAGGTGCCGATAGGCATTTCAGATATAGTTGCTGATTGGCACTTTAAAAATAGGTGCCGATAGGCATTTTAGATATAGAAGCCGATAGGCATTTCAAATATAGGTGCCGATAGGCATTCCAGATATGGTTGCCTATTGGCATTTCAAATATAGGTGCTGATAGGCATTTCAGATGTAGTTTCCGATAGGCATTTCAAAAATAGGTGTCGATAGGCATTTCAGATATAGGGGTCGATAGGCATTTCAGATATAGGTGTCGATAGGCATTTCAGATATAGGTGTCGATAGGCACTTCAGATATAGGTGTCGATAGGCATTTCAGATATAGGTGTCGATAGGCATTTCAGATATATGTGCCGTTAGGCATTTCAGATATAGTTGCCGATTGGCATTTTAAAAATAGGTGCCGATAGGCATTTCAGATATAGAGGCCGATAGGCATTTCAAATATAGGTGCCGATAGGCATTCCAGATATGGTTGCCGATAGGCATTTCAAATATAGGTGCTGATAGGCATTTCAGATGCAGTTTCCGATAGGCATTTCAAAAATAGGTGTCGATAGGCATTTCAGATATAGGTGTCGATAGGCATTTCAGATATAGGTGTCGATAGGCATTTCAGATATAGGTGTCGATAGGCATTTCAGATATAGGTGTCGATAGGCATTTCAGATATAGGTGTCGATAGGCATTTCAGATATAGGTGTCGATAGGCATTTCAGATATAGGTGTCGATAGGCTTTTCAGATATAGGTGCCGATAGGCATTTCAGATATAGTTGCCGATTGGCATTTTAAAAATAGGTGCCGATAGGCATTTCAGATATAGAAGCCGTTAGGCATTTCAAATATAGGTGCCGATAGGCATTCCAGATATGGTTGCCGATAGGCATTTCAAAAATAGGTGCTGATAGGCATTTCAGATGTAGTTTCCGATAGGCATTTCAAAAATAGGTGTCGATAGGCATTTCAGATATAGGTGTCGATAGGCATTTCAGATATAGGTGTCGATAGGCATTTCAGATATAGGTGTCGATAGGCATTTCAGATATAGGTGTCGATAGGCATTTCATATATAGGTGTCGATAGGAATTTCAGATATAGGTGTCGATAGGCATTTCAGATATAGGTGTCGATAGGCATTTCAGATATAGGGGTCGATGAGCATTTCAGATATAGGTGCCGATGGGCATTTCAGATATAGTTGCCGATTGGCATTTTAAAAATAGGTGCCGATAGGCACTTCAGATATAGAAGCCGATAGGCATTTCAAATATAGGTGGCGATAGGCATTCCAGATATGGTTGCCGATAGGCATTTCAAATATAGGTGCTGATAGGCATTTCAGATGTAGTTTCCGATAGGCATTTCAAAATTAGGTGTCGATAGGCATTTCAGATATAGGTGTCGATAGGCATTTCAGATATAGGTGTCGATAGGCATTTCAGATATAGGTGTCGATAAGCATTTCAGATATAGGTGTCGATAGGCATTTCAGATATAGGTGTCGATAGGCATTTCAGATATAGGTGACGATAGGCATTTCAGATATAGGTGTCGATAGGCATTTCAGATATAGGTGCCGATAGGCATTTCAGATATAGTTGCCGATTGGCATTTCAAAAATAGGTGCCGATAGGCATTTCAGATATAGAAGCCAATAGGCATTTCAAATATAGGTGCCGATTGGCATTCCAGATATGGTTGCCGATAGGCATTTCAAATATAGGTGCTGATAGGCTTTTCAGATGTAGTTTCCGATAGGCATTTCAAAAATAGGTGTCGATAGGCATTTCAGATATAGGTGTCGATAGGCATTTCAGATATAGGTGTCGAAAGGCATTTCAGATATAGGTGTCGATAGGCATTTCAGATATAGGTGTCGATAGGCATTTTAGATATAGGTGTCGATAAGCATTTCAGATATAGGTGTCGATAGGCATTTCAGATATAGGTGTCGATAGGCATTTCAGATATAGGTGCCGATAGGCATTTCAGATATAGTTGCCGATTGGCATTTTAAAAATAGGTGCCGATAGGCATTTCAGATATAGAAGCCGATAGGCATTTCAAATATAGGTGCCGATAGGCATTCCAGATATGGTTGCCGATAGGCATTTCAAATATAGGTGCTGATAGGCATTTCAGATGTGGTTTCCGATAGGCATTTCAAAAATAGGTGTCGTTAGGCATTTCAGATATAGGTGTCGATAGGCATTTCAGATATAGGTGTCGATAGGCATTTCAGATATAGGTGTCGATGGGCATATCAGATATAGGTGGCGATAGGCATTTCAGATATAGGTGTCGATAGGCATTTCAGATATAGGTGTCGATAGGCCTTTCAGATATAGGTGTCGATAGGCATTTCAGATATAGGTGTCGATAGGCATTTCAGATATAGGTGCCGATAGGCATTTCAGATATAGTTGCCGATTGGCATTTTAAAAATAGGTGCCGTTAGGCATTTCAGATATAGAAGCCGATAGGCATTTCAAATATAGGTGCTGATAGGCATTTCAGATGTAGTTTCCGATAGGCATTTCAAAAATAGGTGTCGATAGGCATTTCAGATATAGGTGTCGATAGGCATTTCAGATATAGGTGTCGATAGGCATTTCAGATATAGGTGTCGATAGGCATTTCAAATATAGGTGTCGATAGGCATTTCAGATATAGGTGTCGATAGGCATTTCAGATATAGGTGTCGTTAGGCATTTCAGATATAGGTGTCGATAGGCATTTCAGATATAGGTGTCGATAGGCATTTCAGATATAGGTGTCGATAGGCATTTCAGATATAGGTGTCGATAGGCATTTCAGATATAGGTGTCGATAGGCATTTCAGATATAGGTGTCGATAGGCCTTTCAGATATAGGTGTCGATAGGCATTTCAGATATAGGTGTCGATAGGCATTTCAGATATAGGTGCCGATAGGCATTTCAGATATAGTTGCCGATTGGCATTTTAAAAATAGGTGCCGATTGGCATTTAAAAATAGGTGGCGATAGGCATTTCAGATATAGAAGCCGATAGGCATTTCAAATATAGGTGCCGATAGGCATTCCAGATATGGTTGCCGATAGGCATTTCAAATATAGGTGCTGATAGGCATTTCAGATGTAGTTTCCGATAGGCATTTCAAAAATAGGTGTCGATAGGCATTTCAGATATAGGTGTCGATAGGTATTTCAGATATAGGTGTCGATAGGCATTTCAGATATAGGTGTCGATAGGCATTTTAGATATAGGTGTCGATAGGCATTTCAAATATAGGTGCCGATAGGCATTCCAGATATGGTTGCCGATAGGCATTTCAAATATAGGTGCTGATAGGCATTTCAGATGTAGTTTCCGATAGGCATTTCAAAAATAGGTGTCGATAGGCATTTCAGATATAGGTGTTGATAGGCATTTCAGATATAGGTGTCGATAGGCATTTCAGATATAGGTGTCGATAGGCATTTCAGATATAGGTGTCGATAGGCATTTCAGATATAGGTGTCGATAGGCATTTCAGATATAGATGTCGATAGGCATTTCAGATATAGGTGCCGATAGGCATTTCAGATATAGTTGCCGATTGGCATTTTAAAAATAGGTGCCGATAGGCATTTCAGATATAGAAGCCGATAGGCATTTCAAATATAGGTGCCGATAGGCATTCCAGATATGGTTGCCGATAGGCATTTCAAATATAGGTGCTAATGGGCATTTCAGATGTAGTTTCCGATAGGCATTTCAAAAATAGGTGTCGATAGGCAGTTCAGATATAGGTGTCGATAGGCATTTCAGATATAGGTGTCGATAGGCATTTCAGATATAGGTGTCGATAGGCATTTCAGATATAGGTGTCGATAGGCATTTCAGATATAGGTGTCGATAGGCATTTCAGATATAGGTGTCGATAGGCATTTCAGATATAGGTGTCGATAGGCATTTCAGATATAGGTGCCGATAGGCATTTCAGATATAGTTGCCGATTGGCATTTTAAAAATAGGTGCCGATAGGCATTTCAGATATAGAAGCCGATAGGCATTTCAAATATAGGTGCCGATAGGCATTCCAGATATGGTTGCCGATAGGCATTTCATATATAGGTGCTGATAGGCATTTCAGATGTAGTTTCCGATAGGCATTTCAAAAATAGGTGTCGATAGGCATTTCAGATATAGGTGTCGATAGGCATTTCAGATATAGGTGTCGATAGGCATTTCAGATATAGGTGTCGATAGGCATTTCAGATATTGGTGTCGATAGGCATTTCAGATATAGGTGTCGATAGGCATTTCAGATATAGGTGCCGATAGGCATTTCAGATATAGTTGCCGATTGGCATTTTAAAAATAGGTGCCGATAGGCATTTCAAATATAGAAGCCGATAGGCATTTCAAATATAGGTGCCGATAGGCATTCCAGATATGGTTGCCGATAGGCATTTCAAATATAGGTGCTGATAGGCATTTCAGATGTAGTTTCCGATAGGCATTTCAAAAATAGGTGTCGATAGGCATTTCAGATATAGGTGTCGATAGGCATTTCAGATATAGGTGTCGATAGGCATTTCAGATATAGGTGTCGATAGGCATTTCAGATATAGGTGTCGATAGGCATTTCAGATATAGGTGTCGATAGGCATTTCAGATATAGGTGCCGATAGGCATTTCAGATATAGGTGTCGATAGGCATTTCAGATATAGGTGCCGATAGGCATTTCAGATATAGTTGCCGATTGGCATTTTAAAAATTGGTGCCGATAGGCATTTCAGATATAGAAGCCGATAGGCATTTCAAATATAGGTGCCGATCGGCATTCCAGATATGGTTGCCGATAGGCATTTCAAATATAGGTGCTGATAGGCATTTCAGATGTAGTTTCCGATAGGCATTTCAAAAATAGGTGTCGATAGGCATTTCAGATATAGGTGTCGATAGGCATTTCAGATATAGGTGTCGATAGGCATTTCAGATATAGGTGTCGATAGGCATTTCAGATATAGGTGTCGATAGGCATTTCAGATATAGGTGTCGATAGGCATTTCAGATATAGGTGTCGATAGGCATTTCAGATATAGGTGTCGATAGGCATTTCAGATATAGGTGTCGAAAGGCATTTCAGATATAGGTGCCGATAGGCATTTCAGATATAGTTGCCGATTGGCATTTTAAAAATAGGTGCCGATAGGCATTTCAGATATAGAAGCCGATAGGCATTTCAAAAATAGGTGCCGATAGGCATTCCAGATATGGTTGCCGATAGGCATTTCAAATATAGGTGCTGATAGGCATTTCAGATGTAGTTTCCGATAGGCATTTCAAAAATAGGTGTCGATAGGCATATCAGATATAGGTGTCGATAGGCATTTCAGATATAGGTGTCGATAGGCATTTCAGATATAGGTGTCGATAGGCATTTCAGATATAGGTGTCGATAGGCATTTCAGATATAGGTGTCGATAGGCATTTCAGATATAGGTGTCGATAGGCATTTCAGATATAGGTGTCGATAGGCATTTCAGATATAGGTGTCGATAGGCATTTCAGATATAGGTGTCGATAGGCATTTCAGATATAGGTGCCGATAGGCATTTCAGATACAGTTGCCGATTGGCATTTTAAAAATAGGTGCCGATAGGCATTTCAGATATAGAAGCCGATAGGCATTTCAAATATAGGTGCCGATAGGCATTCCAGATATGGTTGCCGATAGGCAATTCAAATATAGGTGCTGATGGGCATTTCAGATGTAGTTTCCGATAGGCATTTCAAAAATAGGTGTCGATAGGCATTTCAGATATAGGTGTCGATAGGCATTTCAGATATAGGTGTCGATAGGCATTTCAGATATAGGTGTCGATAGGCATTTCAGATATAGGTGTCGATAGGCATTTCAGATATAGGTGTCAATAGGCATTTCAGATATAGGTGTCGATAGGCATTTCAGATATAGGTGTCGATAGGCATTTCAGATATAGGTGCCGATAGGCATTTCAGATATAGTTGCCGATTGGCATTTTAAAAATAGGTGCCGATAGGCATTTCAGATATAGAAGCCGATAGGCATTTCAAATATAGATGCCGATAGGCATTCCAGATATGGTTGCCCATAGGCATTTCAAATATAGGTGCTGATAGGCATTTCAGATGTAGTTTCCGATAGGCATTTCAAAAATAGGTGTCGATAGGCATTTCAGATATAGGTGTGGATAGGCATTTCAGATATATGTGTCGATAGGCATTTCAGATATAGGTGTCGATAGGCATTTCAGATACAGGTGTCGATAGGCATTTCAGATATAGGTGTCGATAGGCATTTCAGATATAGGTGTCAAAAGGCATTTCAGATATAGGTGTCGATAGGCATTTCAGATATAGGTGTCGATAGGCATTTCAGATATAGGTGCCGATAGGCATTTCAGATATAGTTGCCGATTGGCATTTTAAAAATAGATGCCGATAGGCATTTCAGATATTGAAGCCGATAGGCATTTCAAATATAGGTGCCGATAGGCATTCCAGATATGGTTGCCGATAGGCATTTCAAATATAGGTGCTGATAGGCATTTCAGATGTAGTTTCAATAGGCATTTCAAAAATAGGTGTCGATAGGCATTTCAGATATAGGTGTCGATAGGCATTTCAGATATAGGTGTCGATAGGCATTTCAGATATAGGTGTCGATAGGCATTTCAGATATAGGTGTCGATAGGCATTTCAGATATAGGTGTCGATAGGCATTTCAGATATAGGTGTCGATAGGCTTTTCAGTTATAGGTGTCGATAGGCATTTCAGATATAAGTGCCGATAGGCATTTCAGATATAGTTGCCGATTGGCATTTTAAAAATAGGTGCCGATAGGCATTTCAGATATAGTAGCCGATAGGCATTTCAAATATAGGTGCCGATAGGCATTCCAGATATGGTTGCCGATAGGCATTTCAAATATAGGTGCTGATAGGCATTTCAGATGTAGTTTCCGATAGGCATTTCAAAAATAGGTGTCGATAGGCATTTCAGATATAGGTGTCGATAGGCATTTCAGATATAGGTGTCGATAGGCATTTCAGATATAGGTGTCGATAGGCATTTCAGATATTGGTGTCGATAGGCATTTCAGATATAGGTGTCGATAGGCATTTCAGATATAGGTGTCGATAGGCATTTCAGATATAGGTGTCGATAGGCATTTCAGATATAGGTGCCGATAGGCATTTCAGATATAGTTGCCGATTGGCATTTTAAAAATAGGTGCCGATAGGCATTTCAGATATAGAAGCCGATAGGCATTTCAAATATAGGTGCCGATAGGCATTCCAGATATGGTTGCCGATAGGCTTTTAAAATATAGGTGCTGATAGGCATTTCAGATGTAGTTTTCGATAGGCATTTCAAAAATAGGTGTCGATAGGCATTTCAGATATAGGTGTCGATAGGCATTTCAGATATAGGTGTCAATAGGCATTTCAGATATAGGTGTCAATAGGCATTTCAGATATAGGTGTCGATAGGCATTTCAGATATAGGTGTCGATAGGCATTTAAGATATAGGTGTCGATAGGCATTTCAGATATAGGTGTCGATAGGCATTTCAGATATAGGTGTCGATAGGCATTTCAGATTTAGGTGCCGATAGGCATTTCAGATATAGTTGCCGATTGGCATTTTAAAAATAGGTGCCGATAGGCATTTCAGATATAGAAGCCGATAGGCATTTCAAATATAGGTGCCGATAGGCATTCCAGATATGGTTGCCGATAGGCATTTCAAATATAGGTGCTGATAGGCATTTCAGATGTAGTTTCCGATAGGCATTTCAAAAATAGGTGCCGATTGGCATTTCAGATATAGGTGTCGATAGGCATTTCAGATATAGGTGTCGATAGGCATTTCAGATATAGGTGTCGATAGGCATTTCAGATATAGGTGTCGATAGGCATTTCAGATATAGGTGTCGATAGGCATTTCAGATATAGGTATCGATAGGCATTTCAGATATAGGTGTCCATAGGCATTTCAGATATAGGTGCCGTTAGGCATTTCAGATATAGTTGCCGATTGGCATTTTAAAAATAGGTGCCGATAGGCATTTCAGATATAGAAGCCGATAGGCATTTCAAATATAGGTGCCGATAGGCCTTCCGGATATGGTTGCCGATAGGCATTTCAAATATAGGTGCTGATAGGCATTTCAGATGTAGTTTCCGATAGGCATTTCAAAAATAGGTGTCGATAGGCATTTCAGATATAGGTGTCGTTAGGCATTTCAGATATAGGTGTCGATAGGCATTTCAGATATAGGTGTCGATAGGCATTTCAGATATAGGTGTCGATAGGCATTTCAGATATAGGTGTCGATAGGCATTTCAGATATAGGTGTCGATAGGCATTTCAGATATAGGTGTCGATAGGCATTTCAGATATAGGTGCCGATAGGCATTTCAGATATAGTTGCCGATTGGCATTTTAAAAATAGGTGCCGATAGGCATTTCAGATATAGAAGCCGATAGGCATTTCAAATATAGGTGCCGATAGGCATTCTAGATATGGTTGCCGATAGGCATTTTAAATATAGGTGCTGATAGGCATTTCAGATGTAGTTTCCGATAGGCATTTCAAAAATAGGTGTCGATAGGCATTTCAGATATAGGTGTCGATAGGCATTTCAGATATAGGTGTCGATAGGCATTTCAGATATAGGTGTCGATAGGCATTTCAGATATAGGTGTCGATAGGCATTTCAGATATAGGTGTCGATAGGCATTTCAGATATAGGTGTCGATAGGCATTTCAGATATAGGTGTCGATAGGCATTTCAGATATAGGTGTCGATAGGCATTTCAGATATAGGTGCCGATAGGCATTTCAGATATAGTTGCTGATTGGCACTTTAAAAATAGGTGCCGATAGGCATTTTAGATATAGAAGCCGATAGGCATTTCAAATATAGGTGCCGATAGGCATTCCAGATATGGTTGCCTATTGGCATTTCAAATATAGGTGCTGATAGGCATTTCAGATGTAGTTTCCGATAGGCATTTCAAAAATAGGTGTCGATAGGCATTTCAGATATATGGGTCGATAGGCATTTCAGATATAGGTGTCGATAGGCATTTCAGATATAGGTGTCGATAGGCACTTCAGATATAGGTGTCGATAGGCATTTCAGATATAGGTGTCGATAGGCATTTCAGATATATGTGCCGTTAGGCATTTCAGATATAGTTGCCGATTGGCATTTTAAAAATAGGTGCCGATAGGCATTTCAGATATAGAGGCCGATAGGCATTTCAAATATAGGTGCCGATAGGCATTCTAGATATGGTTGCCGATAGGCATTTCAAATATAGGTGCTGATAGGCATTTCAGATGCAGTTTCCGATAGGCATTTCAAAAATAGGTGTCGATAGGCATTTCAGATATAGGTGTCGATAGGCATTTCAGATATAGGTGTCGATAGGCATTTCAGATATAGGTGTCGATAGGCATTTCAGATATAGGTGTCGATAGGCATTTCAGATATAGGTGTCGATAGGCATTTCAGATATAGGTGTCGATAGGCATTTCAGATATAGGTGTCGATAGGCTTTTCAGATATAGGTGCCGATAGGCATTTCAGATATAGTTGCCGATTGGCATTTTAAAAATAGGTGCCGATAGGCATTTCAGATATAGAAGCCGTTAGGCATTTCAAATATAGGTGCCGATAGGCATTCCAGATATGGTTGCCGATAGGCATTTCAAAAATAGGGGCTGATAGGCATTTCAGATGTAGTTTCCGATTGGCATTTCAAAAATAGGTGTCGATAGGCATTTCAGATATAGGTGTCGATAGGCATTTCAGATATAGGTGTCGATAGGCATTTCAGATATAGGTGTCGATAGGCATTTCAGATATAGGTGTCGATAGGCATTTCATATATAGGTGTCGATAGGAATTTCAGATATAGGTGTCGATAGGCATTTCAGATATAGGTGTCGATAGGCATTTCAGATATAGGGGTCGATGAGCATTTCAGATATAGGTGCCGATGGGCATTTCAGATATAGTTGCCGATTGGCATTTTAAAAATAGGTGCCGATAGGCACTTCAGATATAGAAGCCGATAGGCATTTCAAATATAGGTGGCGATAGGCATTCCAGATATGGTTGCCGATAGGCATTTCAAATATAGGTGCTGATAGGCATTTCAGATGTAGTTTCCGATAGGCATTTCAAAATTAGGTGTCGATAGGCATTTCAGATATAGGTGTCGATAGGCATTTCAGATATAGGTGTCGATAGGCATTTCAGATATAGGTGTCGATAAGCATTTCAGATATAGGTGTCGATAGGCATTTCAGATATAGGTGTCGATAGGCATTTCAGATATAGGTGACGATAGGCATTTCAGATATAGGTGTCGATAGGCATTTCAGATATAGGTGCCGATAGGCATTTCAGATATAGTTGCCGATTGGCATTTCAAAAATAGGTGCCGATAGGCATTTCAGATATAGAAGCCAATAGGCATTTCAAATATAGGTGCCGATAGGCATTCCAGATATGGTTGCCGATAGGCATTTCAAATATAGGTGCTGATAGGCTTTTCAGATGTAGTTTCCGATAGGCATTTCAAAAATAGGTGTCGATAGGCATTTCAGATATAGGTGTCGATAGGCATTTCAGATATAGGTGTCGATAGGCATTTCAGATATAGGTGTCGATAGGCATTTCAGATATAGGTGTCGATAGGCATTTTAGATATAGGTGTCGATAAGCATTTCAGATATAGGTGTCGATAGGCATTTCAGATATAGGTGTCGATAGGCATTTCAGACATATAGGTGCCGATAGGCATTTCAGATATAGTTGCCGATTGGCATTTTAAAAATAGGTGCCGATAGGCATTTCAGATATAGAAGCCGATAGGCATTTCAAATATAGGTGCCGATAGGCATTCCAGATATGGTTGCCGATAGGCATTTCAAATATAGGTGCTGATAGGCATTTCAGATGTGGTTTCCGATAGGCATTTCAAAAATAGGTGTCGTTAGGCATTTCAGATATAGGTGTCGATAGGCAGTTCAGATATAGGTGTCGATAGGCATTTCAGATATAGGTGTCGATAGGCATTTCAGATATAGGTGTCGATAGGAATTTCAGATATAGGTGTCGATAGGCATTTCAGATATAGGTGTCGATAGGCATTTCAGATATAGGTGTCGATAGGCATTTCAGATATAGGTGTCGATAGGCATTTCACATATAGGTGCCGATAGGCATTTCAGATATAGTTGCCGATTGGCATTTTAAAAATAGGTGCCGATAGGCATTTCAGATATAGAAGCCGATAGGCATTTCAAATATAGGTGCCGATAGGCATTCCAGATATGGTTGCCGATAGGCATTTCAAATATAGGTGCTGATAGGCATTTCAGATGTAGTTTCCGATAGGCATTTCAAAAATAGGTGTCGATAGGCATTTCAGATATAGGTGTCGATAGGCATTTCAGATATATGTGTCGATAGGCATTTCAGATATAGGTGTCGATAGGCATTTCAGATACAGGTGTCGATAGGCATTTCAGATATAGGTGTCGATAGGCATTTCAGATATAGGTGTCGATAGGCATTTCAGATATAGGTGTCAATAGGCATTTCAGATATAGGTGTCGATAGGCATTTCAGATATAGGTGCCGATAGGCATTTCAGATATAGTTGCCGATTGGCATTTTAAAAATAGATGCCGATAGGCATTTCAGATATAGAAGCCGATAGGCATTTCAAATATAGGTGCCGATAGGCATTCCAAATATGGTTGCCGATAGGCATTTCAAATATAGGTGCTGATAGGCATTTCAGATGTAGTTTCCGATAGGCATTTCAAAAATAGGTGTCGATAGGCATTTCAGATATAGGTGTCGATAGGCATTTCAGATATAGGTGTCGATAGGCATTTCAGATATAGGTGTCGATAGGCATTTGAGATATAGGTGTCGATAGGCATTTCAGATATAGGTGTCGATAGGCATTTCAGATATAGGTGTCGATAGGCATTTTATATATAGGTGTCGATAGGCATTTTAGATATAGGTGCCGATAGGCATTTCAGATATAGTTGCCGATTGGCATTTTAAAAATAGGTGCCGATAGGCATTTCAGATATAGAAGCCGATAGGCATTTCAAATATAGGTGCTGATAGGCATTTCAGATGTAGTTTCCGATAGGCATTTCAAAAATAGGTGTCGATAGGCATTTCAGATATAGGTGTCGATAGGCATTTCAGATATAGGTGTCGATAGGCATTTCAGATATAGGTGTCGATAGGCATTTAAGATATAGGTGTCGATAGGCATTTCAGATATAGGTGTCGATAGGCATTTCAGATATAGGTGTCGATAGGCATTTCAGATATAGGTGCCGATAGGCATTTCAGATATAGTTGCCGATTGGCATTTTAAAAATAGGTGCCGATAGGCATTTCAGATATAGAAGCCGATAGGCATTTCAAATATAGGTGCCGATAGGCATTCCAGATATGGTTGCCGATAGGCATTTCAAATATAGGTGCTGATAGGCATTTCAGATGTAGTTTCCGATAGGCATTTCAAAAATAGGTGTCGATAGGCATTTCAGATATAAGTGTCGATAGGCATTTCAGATATAGGTGTCGATAGGCATTTCAGATATAGGTGTCGATAGGCATTTCAGATATAGGTGTCGATAGGCATTTTAGATATAGGTGTCGATAGGCATTTCAGATATAGGTGTCGATAGGCATTTCAGATATACGTGTCGATAGGCATTTCAGATATAGGTGCCGATAGGCATTTCAGATATAGTTGTCGATTGGCATTTTAAAAATAGGTGCCGATAGGCATTTCAGATATAGAAGCCGATAGGCATTTCAAATATAGGTGCCGATAGGCATTCCAGATATGGTTGCCGGTAGGCATTCCAAATATAGGTGCTGATAGGCATTTCAGATGTAGTTTCCGATAGGCATTTCAAAAATAGGTGTCGATAGGCATTTCAGATATAGGTGTCGATAGGCATTTCAGATATAGGTGTCGATAGGCATTTCAGATATAGGTGTCGATAGGCATTTCCGATATAGGTGTCGATAGGCATTTCAGATATAGGTGTCGATAGGCATTTCAGATATAGTTGCCGATTAGCACTTTAAAAATAGGTGCCGATAGGCATTTCAGATATAGAAGCCGATAGGCATTTCAAATATAGGTGCCGATAGGCATTCCAGATATGGTTGCCGATAGGCATTTCAAATATAGGTGCTGATAGGCATTTCAGATGTAGTTTCCGATAGGCATTTCAAAAATAGGTGTCGATAGGCATTTCAGATATAGGTGTCGATAGGCATTTCAGATATAGGTGCCGTTAGGCATTTCAGATATAGTTGCCGATTGGCATTTTAAAAATAGGTGCCGATAGGCATTTCAGATATAGAAGCCGATAGGCATTTCAAATATAGGTGCTGATAGGCATTTCAGATGTAGTTTCCGATAGGCATTTCAAAAATAGGTGTCGATAGGCATTTCAGATATAGGTGCCGATAGGCATTTCAGATATATTTACCGATTGGCATTTTAAAAATAGGTACCGATAGGCATTTCAGATATAGAAGCCGATAGGTATTTCAAATATAGGTGTCGATAGGCATTTCAGATATAGGTGCCGTTAGGCATTTCAGATATAGTTGCCGATTGGCATTTTAAAAATAGGTGCCGATAGGCATTTCAAATATAGAAGCCGATAGGCATTTCAAATATAGGTGCTGATAGGCATTTCAGATGTAGTTTCCGATAGGCATTTCAAAAATAGGTGTCGATAGGCATTTCAGATGTAGGTGTCGATAGGCATTTCAGATATAGGTGTCGATAGGCATTTCAGATATAGGTGTCGATAGGCATTTATGATATAGGTGTCGATAGGCATTTCAGATATAGGTGTCGATAGGCATTTCAGATATAGGTGCCGATAGGCATTTCAGATATAGTTGCCGATTAGCACTTTAAAAATAGGTGCCGATAGGCATTTCAGATATAGAAGCCGATAGGCATTTCAAATATAGGTGCCGATAGGCATTCCAGATATGGTTGCCGATAGGCATTTCAAATATAGGTGCTGATAGGCATTTCAGATGTAGTTTCCGATAGGCATTTCAAAAATAGGTGTCGATAGGCATTTCAGATATAGGTGTCGATAGGCATTTCAGATATAGGTGCCGTTAGGCATTTCAGATATAGTTGCCGATTGGCATTTTAAAAATAGGTGCCGATAGGCATTTCAGATATAGAAGCCGATAGGCATTTCAAATATAGGTGCTGATAGGCATTTCAGATGTAGTTTCCGATAGGCATTTCAAAAATAGGTGTCGATAGGCATTTCAGATATAGGTGCCGATAGGCATTTCAGATATATTTACCGATTGGCATTTTAAAAATAGGTACCGATAGGCATTTCAGATATAGAAGCCGATAGGTATTTCAAATATAGGTGTCGATAGGCATTTCAGATATAGGTGCCGTTAGGCATTTCAGATATAGTTGCCGATTGGCATTTTAAAAATAGGTGCCGATAGGCATTTCAAATATAGAAGCCGATAGGCATTTCAAATATAGGTGCTGATAGGCATTTCAGATGTAGTTTCCGATAGGCATTTCAAAAATAGGTGTCGATAGGCATTTCAGATGTAGGTGTCGATAGGCATTTCAGATATAGGTGTCGATAGGCATTTCAGATATAGGTGTCGATAGGCATTTCAGATATAGGTGTCGATAGGCATTTCACATATAGGTGTCGATAGGCATTTCAGATATAGGTGTCGATAGGCATTTCAGATATAGGTGTCGATAGGCATTTCAGATATAGTTGCCGATTGGCATTTTAAAAATAGGTGCCGATAGGCATTTCAGATATAGAAGCCGATAGGCATTTCAAATATAGGTGCTGATAGGCATTTCAGATGTAGTTTCCGATAGGCATTTCAAAAATAGGTGTCGATAGGCATTTCAGATGTAGGTGTCGATAGCATTTCAGATATAGGTGTCGATAGGCATTTCAGATATAGGTGTCGATAGGCATTTCAGATATAGGTGTCGATAGGCATTTCAGATATAGGTGTCGATAGGCACTTCAGATATAGGTGTCGATAGGCATTTCAGATTTAGGTGTCGATAGGCATTTCAGATATAGGTGTCGATAGGCATTTCAGATATAGGTGCCGTTAGGCATTTCAGATATAGTTGCCGATTGGCATTTTAAAAATAGGTGCCGATAGGCATTTCAGATATAGAAGCCGATAGGCATTTCAAATATAGGTGCTGATAGGCATTCCAGATATGGTTGCCGATAGGCATTTCAAATATAGGTGCTGATAGGCATTTCAGATGTAGTTTCCGATAGGCATTTCAAAAATAGGTGTCGATAGGCATTTCAGATATAGGTGTCGATAGGCATTTCAGATATAGGTGTCGATAGGCATTTCAGATATAGGTGTCGATAGGCACTTCAGATATAGGTGTCGATAGGCATTTCAGATTTAGGTGTCGATAGGCATTTCAGATATAGGTGTCGATAGGCATTTCAGATATAGGTGCCGTTAGGCATTTCAGATATAGTTGCCGATTGGCATTTTAAAAATAGGTGCCGATAGGCATTTCAGATATAGAAGCCGATAGGCATTTCAAATATAGGTGCTGATAGGCATTTCAGATGTAGTTTCCGATAGGCATTTCAAAAATAGGTGTCGATAGGCATTTCAGATGTAGGTGTCGATAGGCATTTCAGATATAGGTGTCGATAGGCATTTCAGATATAGGTGTCGATAGGCATTTCAGATATAGGTGTCGATAGGCATTTCAGATATAGGTGTCGATAGGCATTTCAGATATAGGTGTCGATAGGCATTTCAGATATAGGTGTCGATAGGCATTTCAGATATAGGTGCCGATAGGCATTTCAGATATAGTTGCCGATTGGCATTTTAAAAATAGGTGCCGATAGGCATTTCAGATATAGAAGCAGTTAGGCATTTCAAATATAGGTGCCGATAGGCATTCCAGATATGGTTGCCGATAGGCATTTCAAAAATAGGTGCTGATAGGCATTTCAGATGTAGTTTCCGATAGGCATTTCAAAAATAGGTGTCGATAGGCATTTCAGATATAGGTGCCGATAGGCATTTCAGATATATTTACCGATTGGCATTTTAAAAATAGGTACCGATAGGCATTTCAGATATAGAAGCCGATAGGTATTTCAAATATAGGTGTCGATAGGCATTTCAGATATAGGTGCCGTTAGGCATTTCAGATATAGTTGCCGATTGGCATTTTAAAAATAGGTGCCGATAGGCATTTCAAATATAGAAGCCGATAGGCATTTCAAATATAGGTGCTGATAGGCATTTCAGATGTAGTTTCCGATAGGCATTTCAAAAATAGGTGTCGATAGGCATTTCAGATGTAGGTGTCGATAGGCATTTCAGATATAGGTGTCGATAGGCATTTCAGATATAGGTGTCGATAGGCATTTCAGATATA